>SNQJ01S0053377.1:15259-30106 GCA_010110895.2 Picea sitchensis
ATAATTGTCTGTTGACCAATCCGCAAAAGGGGATTTGGTCCTATTACAATATCCGACATGATCAATCCACAATGGGGATTGATCTTATGAATAAAATATCAATAATAATAAGAATACTCTTTGCAGTTACATTATTTCAACAGTTCCCCCTCTAGACATTCTACTATACTTGGTTTTCTTCACTCGACCTCGGATGGTAGGAGAGAGGGGTCCATTCCATGACAGACCTATTTCATCACCTTTGGTTCCTCTAGTTCCTGGATCTTCTCCTATAGTACATCCTCTTGTCTGAGCAGGTCTCTGGGCTCGGGGTCAAGGGTTCTTCGTGTCCTAGCATAGATCTCACTCTCTACGACTTTACCTTATTTCATTGTATTTTCATTTTACTTTCTGCATCTTGCCTTTATAGGAGACCTTTCGGTACTCCTACTTTGTAATGACATCATTGTACTCAATAGTCCCTTTGACCTACATTTGTGGTCATTAGCCAGATATTAATAAAATTATCTTATCTTATCTTATCTTAAACACACCAACCCATTGAATACACACACACACACATAATCGTAGCCATTGTTTGACTACATGGGCCGTGTAAAGCAGGCAAACGATGGCTATGGTTGGAAGTGTGAGGCAACGCTGACAGACTCCATCCAACACCCTAATCAAAGGTTAGTTTGTTTTCTAGGAAAACGCCTTGGGAAAAAATGGGGGATAGAGAAAATGGATTGAAACATAGGTATGGATTTATGCCAAACACAGAGGTTGTAGGGAAAGAATTAATGAACGATAGTGTTGTAGTGAATCAATTAGCTACAACAACCATCAAGATAATTGAGAGATGGGAAATTATGCTGCAGTTTTCAATGCTATTAGAATAGGACTGGTTTTAGCAAAATCGGTTGGTCCGACCGGTTTCGAGGCCATACCAGTTTAGATGAAGGCTTTGAACCTGTAATGGCCAGTTCCATATGGAACTAGCATAAATGCCGAAACTGGCTATTTCCATACCGAACTGGCCATAAATGCTGAAATTGGCAAATTTTGTATATTACCATACAACGGGCGATGTGTACCACTTGAACTCAATTTTTATTTTTATTTTAAAATTCAATAAAATAAAAAAAGTGAAACACTAAACCTAACCCTACGCCCCCCTAATGCTATTTAAATAGGTCCCCACATTTCGCTCACACAATTCATTTGAGCAATTTGGAATTTTTGAACCGAGTTTCTTGCGCCGATTTGGAGAGGTGATTTGGAGAGCTGGTTTGAAGTGTTTTTTAGCCGAGTTTCTTGGGCTGATTTGGAGTTGATTCAAGGGTTTATTTTCAGAATTTCTTGGGTTGATTTGGAGCTGATTCAAGGGTTGATTTTCATAATTGCTTGGGCTATTATAGAACTGTTTTTTTTGCTGTTAGGAGCTATCTTGGACTATTGGAGCTGCTCTTCTTTTCTTAATTTGGAAATCTTGTGAAGGTATGTCAAAGATGCCTTTTAGTTTTTAAACCCTAATTAGTCATCTCTTTACAATTGTTTTTTTTTCCTAGTAATTAAGAATTCCTAATGTTTTGTTTGCATATCTTTTTTGTTGGTATAAAAATTGTGATGGATCCTAAAGAGAAGAAGGATCCAACATGAGATCATTGCTAATTGGTTGAGGGGAAAATGGTATGCAACTATTGTCAGAAAGAAGTTGGTGGGGGGGTGTCCATAGGTTGAAACGATAGGTTTCAAGGGTATCCATAGGTTGAAACGATACTTAGCACATGCAAGAGAGAATGTAAAACCTTGCCTAGAAGTCTCTGAGGATCTAAAAGTCGAGATGCTAGGTTGTCTTGAATCCTACCGAGCAGATAAAGCCAAGTCCAAAAAGATTCAAAAAGAGATAGGGAGAAGTTTAGGTTCAATTCATAATGACACTCAAGATCAAATCCCTAGTTTTGAAGAATCCTCCCGTTTTCCTATTGATGATCATATTCTTTATACAGTCCCAAGGCAAAACTAACCTAGAGAAGAACTTGCTACTTGCCCTAGTCCATCCAATTTGAAGAGGTTGTGTAGGCTTCACTCATTCTTTGTACCTCGCACCACCCTTGGTGCTCATCCCACCATTGATGCTAAATGGAAGAAGATGCAAAAGGAGGCTGCTTGGGACTGCATTGCTAGATGGTGGTATGATGCAAACATACCTTTCAATGCTACTAATTCTTCATATTATTAACCTATGTTAGATGCTATAGCTTCATGTCATTTGGATTTCAAATGCCCTAGTTTTCATGATATCAGGGGTTCACTTTTACAAAATGAGGTTCAAAGAATAGATGGATACCTCATAGAGTTCAAGGAGTTATGAAGTAAATCTGGGTGCACAATCATGTTTGATGGATGGACTGATGGAAGATCCTGCACCATTCTTAATTTCGTAATTGCTTGCCCAAAAGGAACTACGTTTCGTACATTTGTGGATGCATTTGATTAGGTGAAGCATGTACAATTATTATTTCATCTTTTGTATGAAGTAGTTGAGGAGGTGGAGGTGGAGGTGGAGGTGGAGAATGTTGTACAGGTCATCACAGACAATGCCTCCAATAATGTTGCAGCGGAAAGAATGTTTGAGGAAAAACACTCCACCATTTGGTGGATTCCATGTGCAACCCATTGTTTGGAGTCTGGACCTCATGTTTCATGATATTGACAAAATTGAGTGGGTGAAGAAGTGTGTGGAACAAGCAAAAAGCATAACCAAATACATCCTACAACCATACAGGGGTTTTGAACATTACAAGGAAAAACACAGGGGGCAAAGAGCTTGTTCGATCAACTATTACATGATTTGCAATGAACTTTCTTACGTTGCAATCCATGCTTCAGCAAAGAGCCAACTTGTAGAAGATGTTTTCTTGTGATGAGTGGAATGCATCTCAGTGGAGCAAAAAGACTGAAGGGAAAGATATAGTTGACAAAGTTTTTGAAATAGTTTTTTGGAAAAAGGTAGAAGAGATAGTACAATCTAGTGAACCTCTTGTGAGGGTCTTGTGAATGGTGGATGGTGATAAACCCGCCATGGGTTTTATTTACGAGGCCATGGATCAGGCCAAAGAGGCAATAAAGGCAACATATGGTGATAAAAGACTAAAGTATCTTTCTCTATGGAAAATCTTTGATGATGGATGGAACAAACAACTCCATTGACCTTTACATGCAACTGGCTATTACTCAAATCGAAGGTAAGTAATTTCAAAGTTTTTATGTTGTGTTATTCATTGAAAAAGTTTAGCCAAAGTTTCAAATTCAATTGATGAAGCTTCTTTGTCTTTTGAAGGTACCATTATACAAAAGTTTTTGAAGTAGATGGGGAGGTAAAAGCAGGATTGTATAAATGTATTAAGCACATGGTCCTTGATCCCAAGATACAAGATGATACACAGTAAGTTCCCGCATTTCAATGAGAGTATTGGTGTCTTCAACATGTCTATGTCTATACGAAGCAGATCAAAGGATCCACTAAGTAAGTAATTTCAAATTGTCAAAATTATATTATTTATTGCAAAAGTTGAGTCAAAGTTTCAAACTCATTTGTTGAAGCTTCTTTGCCTTCAACTGTTATTGCAACCTATTGGTGGGGGCAATTTAGTAGCCAATGCCCTAATTGGAAAAGTTTGCAATTTAGATATTGAGCCAAACATGCAGTGCTTTTGGGTGTGAATAGAATTGGAGTATTTCTGAGCATATACACACCAAGAAGCAAAATCGTTTGGAACAAAAATGGTTGAATGATATGGTTTATGTTCAGGACAACCTTAGATTGAGGCGCAACTAGTTGTTGAACAAGACTCTTGAATTAAGCAACATAGTCTTGGATGATATTGAACCCTCATCAGAGTGGGTTGTGGAGACTTAGAGAGCAACATTTGACAATGAAGACCTATCTTGGATTGACTTGGACCCACTTCCACAGCTAGAGGATTTGGACATTGTTCTTGGATGGGTACCTTCAGGGCCAGGGGAATCAAGTCAGAGTCCCATTTTTGAGTCTAGTCATGTGGAGGATGTAGAGTTGGTTCCATTTCATTTTGGATGCCTTTAGGTGATGTTCATGAGTTGAGTGGTATTTTATTTGTTCCAGGTTTGAGTAAAAACGTCCTTTCAATTTCTTGCATGATAGAAATATATTGGAGAGTTTCTTTTGAGGGACAACAATGCAACATTAATGATTGTAGTCTAGCTAGTCCTAGGACTTTGGCTAGAGGAGTGAGAGAGGGTGGCCTTTACAGGTTGCTCGTTGATCCAGTGGCACTCTTACATTCTAGTGAGAGGCTGGTAGGCCTTTCGATTCTCAGGAGGCACATGCATGGCAAGATATCATTGAGCCAGGTTCAGTTTCAGGCACATACACTCTAATTGTATACGATATAGATGAGGATGTGAGATCTCTCAGTGTGTAGGGTTCTCCTTTAGTGATTGAGGAGAATGTGAAGATTGCTGATCCAGAGGTTGGAACATATAGGAGTACTCAGATCATTAGTGAGGGCGAGTGTACCTCCTAGGAGATATTCTAGTCATGTAGCATTGGTTTCTTCCATCCATGAGACTTCCAGTTGTTCATTAGAGGAGAGGTGGGATACCTTGATGGAGGATGTTGAGATTGATTCCAGAGTTGCAGCTGATGGGAGTATTATGGAGTATGGAGCTAGGAGGGATTGCAGATTCTCTCATACAAAGGGAGTTTCCCTTGGGAATACTCTTATTTCTAGATTCTTTTGAGATTAGGGAGTTGACCTAGTTTAGGTTGGTTCAATTGCCAAAGGATTTGGGGTACATGAGAGGGATTCTTATGTTGATAGGTCGATGATGATCTTGCATAGTTTGATGACAATAACATAAGATTTATATTCCAGGATCGACTTGGTCTTGTATGGAGATGTGATTGACTTTGCGGGATGTCCTGGAGAGTTCATGTTGTGGTGTTTGTTGATGTTGGCCCATGATGCTGACTTGGTTGATGATGGAGTTTGGTAGGTTGCTTTTGATTTGAGAGATATTCCTTCATATACACAGATGATCATTATTCATTAGATGATTGAGATGCTCTGATAGCATGGTTGGCACCTTTGTTGTAGATGACAATGGTTGATTCTGGGACCGCAACCAGTACCGATTTGCAGATACTAGGTTCAATAGAGTTGTGGAGAGAGGCGACAGGTGTCAATGTAAACATGTTCCTCGTAAAGAGGGAGTGTTAGAATTTTTGGTAGGTTGCTTTTGATCTGAGAGATATTCCTTCATATTCACAGATGGTCATTATTCATTAAATGATTGAGATGCTCTGATAGCATGGTTGGCACCTTTGTTGTAGATGGCAATGGTTGATTTCGGGACCGCAGCCAGTATCGATTTGCAGATAATAGGTTCTGTTATCGCTCAGTTTGTAGGAAAGGTTTAAGTAGCTTGAGTCAAGGCTTCAAACTGGCGTAACAGGAGCTTCCCCACCCACTGTCACCTCGATGGGGAGCTCTTTCTATTTAGGGTGGCTAATCCCAAGGGAGACGTCCCTAGATGGGGAGCTCTTTTCATTTAGGGTGGCTAATCCCAAGGGGAGACGTCCCTAGTAACTGGGGTTCTGAATGAGAAGAATCAAGGTTTTAAGGCTTCCAAGGTTGAGGATAGGCTTCCTTCACAGATTACTTCTAATAGAGATAGTCAAGGAGAAATTCTTCCACTAAAAGGCACCTCGCTAAGTAGACAAGAATAAGTAAAATCCAGAACGCGGCCGCTAAAGGATTAGTATCACAATTTAATGACTATCTTTAAATATATATGAGCAATGATAATTGTAATTGACGAAGTCAATGATTATAGACAAGAATAAAAGTTTAAAACACTCCTTCAATAAATAATACAAAGCGAGTAGAGGCATTCAATGTTTATCAATCTTATTATACCACAAATGCGTGAAATATCATAAACTGCCTTCATACATATATATTTGCCAAGGCTACTATAGCAGATTGGGTGACGGCCCTAATTATTGTTGTTTTAAAGGTGAAAAAGTGAACATTTTGCACAATAAGCCAAAGAAACTAATTTATATCAATGCCTAACCAAATAACAAAGTTTTACACTTAAATATTGGTTAAAAAGAGGCTTGATGTCATAAATATTTGTCAAATACATGTGAGTGACGTCGGCCCTAAAACAAGTCAGTTTTGAGAGACAAAGAGAAGGACTTTTTTGCAAATTAAAACTTATGAAAGTGATCATCAACTCAAGGTCTATCAAACAAGGTGACAAATGTCAAACGTTTTAGGCCAAGCAAGGGTTTTAGATGTGACGCCACCTATAATGCTGCTACATGCATTTTAGGGTTAGGTTGCTTAGTCAGTAGAGGTGAACGTTTTAACAAATCAGCCACTGAAAAAAAGCGAAACCTCCATGGCTACAAAGGGATGAGTCCACCGCAACTTTTAGTCCAAACACAAGTTCAAAATAGGCAAGACGTCATCTTCATTTAGGGTTAGTCTAGACGCCAGGTTAGTTAGGGTTTCAAGACAAAGAGGGTTTAAAAGAATCTGTTTAACACATAAACCTTTGTTCTTTAGACTAGTGCCTTGGGGTAAATGGAGTCAAGGAGTAAGGCTAATGGCTTGGGAGAATCTAAACCTAGGCGACCTGAGAGTTAGGCTTGATGGTGCTGCCATGGCAGCGCCACCAAATCAAAATTCCTAAGGGGAGTAGGCTCATTCCGGTGTAGCTAGCTAGGCCTCATGCTCCTCCTTCCTTGTGAACCTTTGGCAAAACGGCTAGCCTAAAATACAAGTCTAGGGCTGAAAGTGTTGTTTGGGACCAGTTTCAAACCCTAAGAGTCCAAACCCTAGGTGTAAATTCACTTAGGCCTAGGATGTCCTCTTCTTTCAACTTATATCCAAAACTAACCCAGAAAAAGAAAGGCTAGTGTAGCTAAGGCTAGTGTAGCTAAACCTTCTTTAAATCAATGGCTAAATATTTTTTAATCATGGGGACATGAAGTCACTTCCACCTACTTGTGTGATTGCTCTCTAGGGTTTTAGTGATTAAGCATAATAATAACAATGTAACTATACATGTAAGATATTTTAATCAACAACCATTCAATCAAGAAGTTTTGATGAGAAAAAACACTTACAAATTTATGAAAAGCTTATCAAACCCTCTAGTTGTAACACCTTCCAATGATAAGAACACCATAAACATGCCAAAGATGATCCTTCCAAGTGTAGCCTCACCCAAGAGCAAATATCCAAGACAAAAGATAAAAGAGTCACTCCCAAGAGAGCAAGTTGTGTTATGTTGAAAATGAGAGGCAACGCCCTCTATTTATATCATTCTCATGACCTTTAATTAATAATTAGGTTATTAAAAAATGTTCTATTGCTAAATATATTACAATATCTCATTATTTGTCACTTAAATGCCTAAATGTCAAAATAGAGCTAAATGGGAGACGTCAACCCTCTTTGAGGGAGACGCTATTCTCTGCATAATCGTGATCCAAGGAGAAACGGCCCTCCGGGCTCCCGCAAGCTGCCACACATGCCAGTCCAAAACACGCCACATCCTCCAGAACGCCCAATCAGCCTGTGGCGCCCCGCCCCATCAAAGCTTACTATACCACCTCGGGTAGGCTGATCCTATAGGTCATCTTCTACCAAAACGTCCCGATGAGGGCATCCCTCTTCTCGGGCATGCAAGGCTCTGCCACAACTCGGCTCCGCCGCCATCCCAAAGAACTATCTCGATGGGCTCTTTCAGCCCCATGGAGGTTCGAAGCACTATCTCCCATGTGCATCGATCCTCTGCACCGTTCACGGCATGTTCCTCAAGGCAAGATCAAAGACTACTTCCATGGGCTCATCAATTCTAGACATCATAGTAATGTAAATCATATCTCATCATTAAAATTATCAAATATATGCATGAAATCCCTAATAAATCATCTAAGAGCTCAAAACATTACAATGACCCACTATACAAGGCTAAGGGGAAACCAAAGGACAACCTATTGAGCTAGTACCCACAAGAAATGGAGAAAGTTTCTCAAAGGATCATCTGGGCCATGTGTAATGAGATGATATGGTTTTTAGGGATGTCCACCAAGTAAGACCAAGGTTGGTGTTGTCCAGGGTGCTCTTTTGTAGGAGGCTATTTGCACTCACATGGATGCATTTTTCCAAGCCCCTTTGCCTCCTATCTTTCTTTTATTGCTTTTACTACAAGCCTTGGACGAAGAGGACACCGCCTTGGCTTCGTGGCCAGAGCCGACAGCGTTACACACTAGTATCTTCAAGAGAAATGGTATGGGCCGGGCTCGTGATGAGACCCCTTCCTTTGGCCATGCAACCAAAGGTCACCGGCTTGGTGACCAGATAGTGGAAATGTCATACCGCTAAATACCTATGAACATAATGGGTCACCTGGTGATGAGACCTCCCATCCTCTTTGGTTAGGTCTTACATTTATTTTATTTAATCATTTTTTCTTAGGGTCCCTAGTTTCTTATCGAGAGGCTTTTTTTTTATTGCCTTCTTGGGGATCCTTTGGGCGAAGCATCTCTATGTTTTTATTTTCCTATGGCTTTATCTTTACCAAATGCACCCCTTCTTGGCCTTTAGCCCTTCTTCCCACAAGACAAGATGTACCTCGGAAGGTCATCCTAATGGCTTTAATTAGGGGGTTGGGATGGATGAGCGGGATATAAGATGAAAAGTGATAAGATGGTGGAGCGGACGATGGCTCAAGAAAACCCCTTGGTGGCTAACCAAACCCACGAATACCAAATTTGCTGTTACTCTACCCAGTCAATTACCCCAACGTGGTCAAGTGGATTAGTGTAAGATCCAAGTACCATCCCAAATGAAAGGAACCTAATGTACATATAAGAAGGTTATAATGATAAATATGACACATACCATGATACCGGACCACTACCCCATGGAGCAAGAGTCCCTTTGATGCAAGCCTCAGCCGGTAGTGCGATGGAAGTCGGTAATCGCTAAATGTGACAAGTCTACTGAGAAGAAGAAAGATGGGCCTCCAGGTCCATGCTCGTGTCACATCGCTTCCTCGGTAATTCATGTCTGGGACCATATGGGCCTCGAGACATGATTCCTAGTTATCCCTAGATAATGGGGATAACAAAATTCCATAGAGTTGTGGAGAGGCTTATAGGTGTCATCAAAATATTAAACATGTTCCTCGTAAAGAGGAACTGTTAGAATTTTTGGTTACTTTGAAAGTATTTACACCATATTTGGGGGTGCTTCATGAGATCTGGGGTACATGGTGTATGTTCAGCTCCTAGATGGTATGAGATGGATTGTAGCATGAGAGATGGTTTGTAATGGATATCCATAGTTGAGATAACTTGCTCAGTGGATGCTTGACCTTAGTTGATTGCAGGCTCAATGTTCTTCCCTTGGGCGTTGAAGATCTCTTTGTAGTTTAGAGAGAGCCCTATAGGGGATTGGGAGTGTTGTGCATCATGGAGGAGGATTTCAAGCCCTAATTGACATGTTCGGAGAATTGGAGATGGCTCTAGGATTTCAAGCTTGGATTCTTGTTCGGAGAATTGGAGATGGCTCTAGGATGCTTGGGGCTTCGACAATGTTCTTGTAGGGGGTAGTTGACCTAGTGGAGTACATTGCTTTGGAGGATAGATGGAGTCTGTGAGGCTTGTGATGGAGTAGTGTAGACTTGCTTTGTGTAGCTACAACACCTTGGACTCATTATTGTGCATGACATCACCATTAGAGCATGACACTTGTATTCTAGAGTGTATGTCTCACTTGTGTGTCTTATAAGGGCTCATGTAGGTTGCTTGTAAGGGATTAGGTCCACATAGTATTGTTGGCCTCCCTTACCTCTTGTATAAATAGAGGAAAGAAAGAGTCTTTTCACAACATATTCATTCACTCACTTGTATTCACTTTTGTGATGTGTGTGACTAAGAGAAGCGAGTGCACACTTCCTCTCTCTCTCTCTCAAGTCTTTACTTGTACTTGTATTCTCTCTCTCTATTGAGGCCCTAGGGTTTCTTGATGTTCTTGGAGTTTCTTGGAGCATCTTGGAGATCTAGGGTTACGGTTTATCCCTTGGAGATTGGAGATTAAGGTTTTTAGAGAAAACCCTAGGGTGGATTTGCGAAGAAGAAAAGAAGAGGAGGATGTCTTACCATGGGGGTTGTGTTGGAGAGATTCTTTCATTTGGATCTTCTTGGTTGAACTAGGGTTTGATGATTTACTCTAGCTAGGGATTTTTGGATAGTTGGAGGTTTTGTACTAGCCTTGATAGAAGGCCATGGTATGTACTTGTACCTCATCTTGAGTTTAGACATAAAGTTTTTAGTTGTCCACATCTTGTGTCATTTTCATATTTGAATTTCAGCTATATATGTTATTTATGCTTTGCTATTTAAAACCATTTATGTCTTACTGATTGGACATAAGTAAAAGGGGAAATTGTTAAGTGATTTGACATCTAAGAAAGAATATAAGGGGCTGATTTTACTGCTGTTATCTCTTTGTTTGGTATCTTTTCTCCTTGAATTGCTGGGAGGTTTGGGGCTGTTTGAAGTGAATTATTTTGATCTTTCCGCTGCTGTTTTATGATCTAATTTACAACAGTCTTAAAGGCTGAAAATTCTAGGGCTAAGATCTGGGAAACCTTCTAGGAAGAAAGTGAAATTTCAGTTTTAAATTAATTGCCCAAGTGCATGAAATTTCCACACATAAGGGCTTTAGAGATATGATCATTTTAATGCCATCTCAGTCAGATTTCATGGGTTTGAAAATCTTTTTGTTACCGACGAAACCAATTTGGAAGCCTTCAAAAAGGCATTTTCAATTTTGTTTATAGTGTCGGAAAGATCATAAGCCAAATTGTACCACTTCCAGTGCCATCACAAGGCCATTTTAGTTTCCTTTAGGAGGCTCTATAGCTTAAGGTTACTCATAGGTTGTACAATAATTGGTTAGTGAGGACCTTAGTTTACATGGATACTCTCATCAATAATATACATATGTAACTACACACGTTACTAACCTATAAATAGCGATGTCAAAATCTTATTTTATCACCTCCTTCCACAATGGACATATGCTCGCATTTGTGTCATTTCATCATATGACCTGTTGATGTTTTTCCAGTTAGCAACATCGTGCAAACATTCTCCCAGATTAGTCATGCCGATTTGATCAAGGGAGAATGATACATTCACTCACGGGGCCATGCTGATTTGGCTAGTGGTGAATGGCCCAGGGTCAGTCTTTCTTCTATTAGTCATGCTGATTTGACTAGGAGTGAAGAAGACTCGAGATGCTCACACATTGCCTGCTCTAGGATGGAGTGATCTATTTTTATAGGGCAGGTTTGACTTGTTTACAAGTCTAGTCTAATGTTGAAGATGTAGGCTCAAGAGAGCTCTTGTGATGAGGGTCTTCTCGGTGGGTCTCCTCAACATTAGAGCCCTATATTAATTAGACGTGCATGTGAGGAGAAGAACAATCAACAAGGCTTATGAACAACTTTTCTAGTAAAGAAGAAATGCCAAGAAGACAAATCAAAGCTCATTAAACTATTAAAGAAACCTCGGAAAGCATTAAATGAAGATTGAAGACAAAAGGAAGGAAATTAAAGGTGACTCAATTTATATAAATAAGAGGCTTGATTATTTCATTTTCACATCATAACACAACTCTTCTCATCAAGTGCACAAGTCCTAGTTGTAGTTGCCCAAATTTTGGGGTGCGCTATCTTTGAGGGTTCTTCCTCATACAAGGGCGAAACTATCTTGTGCTAGGGTTTCTTCATTTTAGTGGTGATGTACTTGGATTGATCTCTTCTTAAGAAAAGTTGTTGGGTTTCCCAGGATAAAAATATTGTGTCTACTATGCATGGCTATCTTTCTATGATTATATTGTTTCCGCTGAAATTTATTTTGGTTGAGATTTTTAGTGTGTAATTATTCTATGATAACAGTGGCATAAAATTCTGTTTGAAATCATAAGGAAATAATTATCAGATCTGAAAATTGAAAAATTCAACATGGTATCAGAGCTTTGTTGAAATCTGCCACTGCACAATCACAGATCTGAACTTTCTCTGAAGGTCATTGGGAATTTATTGGACAACGTTGGGACTAATTTTGCTACAGATCAACTCGCCTTGCCCTAGTGCATCTACTGATGCTCTCAGATTGACATTTGGTCAAAGTTGGAATTTTAGGGTTTCAGGCTTGGTAACATTCTTCAGGTCGTTAAACCCTCTTATTCATATTTTAAGACTTCTTCTTGTCAAGATGGTGTCTGGTCTCAGATTAGAAGATAGGTTGGATGGTGCTACAAATTTCAGAGCCTGGAAGACGAATATTGTCCAAGAATAACTTGCAGAGACCCGGGATGAAGGAACTCAAGCTCTTGCAGCTCATGCAAGAAAAAAAAAATAATTGAAAAGAAAAATACAAGTGGAGGATCAACCCCAGTTCAAGAACAGAAGAAGAAAGTTCTTTCAAAAATCAAGTGCTTCAATTGTCATACAGTTGGTCACTATGCTTCTCAATGTCCTCAGATGAAAAGGAAGGGAAAACAACATGCATCAACAACCGATGTTGATGAGTATCCACCACAAAAGAAGACAAAGGAATCTAAGCTTGATAAGATTGCAAATGAACTTCAAAAAGACTATTTCTTTTAGTGATACCTAGTTGGTGGACAATGGTGCTTCTAGACACATGACAGGTTACTGAGATTCTCTTAGAGATTTAACCGAGGAGGAATCGACATTACAAGTGGAACTTGGAAACAATGCCAAGTATGGAGTAAAAGGAGTTGGAACAACATCGTTTCAGCTTGAGATTGGAGATTCTCTACACTTGAGAGAAGTATTGTTTGTACCTGGATTAAGAAAGAACCCGCTCTCTATCTCAATGTTGGAAGATAGAGGTTCCAGAGTTGCACTTGTAGATGGTTAGGCTCTTGTTTGGACTAAGTGCTTGAGCATAGACTTAACAGGAGTGACTGGTGTTCGAGAGGGAGGACTGTACAGATTATCAGGATGTCCAGCCCATGCATTGGTACATGACAATATCATCCTTGGGTGGCTTCTTGTACTATGTGAAATTCATTGGTGATTTCTCTCGGAAGACATGGATCTACTTCATGAAGACAAAGGATGAAGTCTTTAGCAGGTTCCAGGAGTTCAAGGCTTAGGTAAAGAACTTGACGGGGAAGAAGATCAGGGTTTTAAGGACATATAATGGAGGAGAGTATACTTCCAATGACTTCAGTGATTTCTGCAAGGAAGAAGGGATCAAGAGGGAATTGACAGTTCCTTACAACCCTCAGCAGAATGGTGTTGCGGAAAGGGAGAACAGGTCCATTGTAGGCAATGATTCATGATCAAAATCTACCCATGTTCTTATGGGCAAAGGCATCCAACACAACAATTTATGTTCAAAACAAAAGTCCTCACTAGATATTGGGAGATAAGACTCTTGAGGTGGCATTCATAGGAGTGAAGCCAAAGATCAACCATTTCCCGATCTTTGGTTGTCCAATATACATCCATGTTCCCAAGGAGAAGAGGATGAAGTTAGAACCTTCTAGAAAGAAGGGTATTTTTGTGGGATACAACGAGACTTCGAAGGCCTACAAAATCTACATTCCAGGACAATGTCAGATTGAGGTTAGTCGTGATGTTACTTTTGATGAAGAGTTAGCCTTCAAAAGGTCTAGAGAGTCTCATATGGAGATTGATAGTGAGGAGTAGGAGGCTCTGAAGGATGAAGGTACAGATCCCTCTAGTCCGGTTGTTCATCCTTCAGATTATCAGGAGTCAGTAGAACCAACAGAGCCAGTGGATCTACCTAGAGATGTTGCTGTGATCAGGAAGAGGCCAACATGCCTTGTGACACTTTGCAGGATGCAAAGAGGCATGCAACTCCCAGTGGTACTTTCAGGGAGAGCAAACGACCTCAGAGGTTCTCGAGTTATATGGCATTGATGAGTCTCATCATGGATTTCAAACCTTCCAGTTATGAGGAGGCAACAGGCTAACAGGTTTGGAAGGATGCCATGATGAAAGAGTATCGGTCCATCAGGAAGAATGATGTGTGGGAGATAGTTCCGAGACCAGAGGGGAAGTCAGCGGTGACTTCCAAGTGGATCAATAAGATCAAACATGCAACAAATGGAAACATCGAGAAGTACAAAGTGAGGTTTGTGGTGAGAGGATTCTCTCAGAAAGAGGGAGTGGACTGTGAGGAGTTTTTTGCTCCAGTCGTTAGGTACACTTCCATTAGGACTATTATTTCTCTTGCTTCACTTATGGGTTGGAGATTACATCAGATGGATGTGAAGACCACGTTCCTATAGTATACCTAGGGAGGTAATATGGGGTACCTAGGGAGGTACCTAATGGGAATTTGGTTATGTATTATTAGTGGAAGCCATTTAATATATGAGAATGTGGTCATTCAATGTAAGGTGGACTAGGTCCACTATATTAATAAAGGCCCACTATGGTAGTTAAATGTAATAAATGTGAGAAGGCTCTCTAGAAGGTTCATAGGAGATCCCCAGAGCAATATAGATTAAACCACCACTTTTATTATAGAAAACCCTTGAGGTAGGGCAACACCATACAATGGATCCTATTATGGAGGGGGTCCTTGTTAATGTTTATGCCATTATTATAGTTCTTTGCATTTCAATAGATAATAGCAACATAAGAACAAGATCACTGAGAAATACACATTCACAAGAGACACAACATTTATCCTGGGAAACCCTCTAGGGGAAGAAAACCCAGCAA
>SNQJ01S0053377.1:30116-51237 GCA_010110895.2 Picea sitchensis
TTTTTGAGATTGATTGGTGCAAAACGTTGGCTCTTTTCCTCTCTGTTTGACTAGTTGACAAAGCTTGACGTCACACTGCAACAACATTATCATAGGGCTGACGTCATACTCCTTTTCTTTGGCTTATACCTGCAACGTTGTGACAATTAGCAGCCCTATTGATTGGCATTGAGTTAATGTTTATGTTCCTAAGCTAATTGACAAAACGTTTTGGCTCTTTGTCATCTATTTCACTCTTTGATTTAGCCCCACGTCATATCTATTGTAGCAACATTATATAGTGACGTGGCAACATAATATATGAGCTTGATTTGACACATTAATGCATTGATAATATGATACATGGTTTAAATTGCACACATTAAATGCTATTTGTCCTTTATGCTTTTATTGGGAAGTGATATTGCTTTATTAGCCATCATTGACTTCGTCAATAATAGCATTTATTAATTGCTCATGTATTAGAGATAGTCATTGGTTTTATGAAGTACTAATCCGCTGCAAGCACACTCTAGTTTTCTTTGTTTTGTCTAGGCATCTTTCTCTCTTGGCATTAGTATGTATAGCGATTGCATCAACGATGGTTTTATCTTGTGACTATCTTTTCTTGGGCATCAATCACGGCCGGAAGGGTTTCCTTTGGACTTGACCTTTATCCATTAGCCTTCCTTTATCCGGATTGACTTAGGAACGTCTCCCTTGGACTTGCCCTCCCTAAATGAAAGAGCTCCCCATCGAGGTGGCGATTGGGTGAGGGAAGCTCATTACGCCCAGGTCTCTACAACTGACTCAAACTATTTAACCTTTCCTACAAACAGAGCGATAACATGACCGAAGATGATCCTGCGATGCAGGCTATCGGAGCAGAAGATGCCTCTTACGATTCACCTTTTTCCATCTTCAAATGCGCAATCTTGTGCTTAAGTTTCATTTTCTGACTTGGATTCCGTTTCTCATACAGATTCACCAAAGTATCCATACAATCCTTGGCGGAGTCGATATGAAGTCATCGGCTGGCATTATCGCATCTTAGTGAGTCAAAGATGATTCTCTTAACCTTTGCCGAAGAGCTCTTCGCTGAGCCGCTCTTCACTGCATTGAAGTAGAGCGTTCCGCACCAACTTTGTGGTCACCTGCCCATTCAAGATAAATGCTCACGCAAAGAAATATTTGTTATTGAGGGCTTCCACACATTGAAGTTAGCGACTCCTTAGAGGCCTATCTCGGCGGCGGAAATGGAGGATGCCATGGACTCTGCTGGAAACTTAATCAAGCTTGCTTTGATCTATGTGTACCTGTTGCTACACTTCAAAACATCACACCCTAAGCTCTGATAACATTTTAAATTTTGAGCTTGATTTCTTACGCGGATTATTTCTTTAAATTCTTCAACACTTTAATTCCAGCTTAAAACATTTCAACAATATAGAATCATAGCGAATAACAATAATCGTAATGTAGATGCGTAAGCATGCACATCGACAACACATATACCACAGGGAAACTACGTAGGGGAGAAAAACTGACAAACAATATTCCTTTATTGCATTAATAATGTATGATTGCCCACAAAATATCCACCATGATTACTCTACTCTTAAAGAGCTTACCCGAGTTGACTCGACGATACATTAACTAAGAACCGCGATATCTAAACTCCCGATTCACAGGACCGACTACTGAAGATGTATCGAGTTTCAACTAGTAGAGATCTGCCTCTTATGGAATTTGAATCTGATATATCAACTCATTAAATTTGTTATTAACGCCTCTATTGGGTGATCGTACCTGTTTAGTACTGGTATTGTTGCCTCTATAGGACCGATATGTGCCTTTGTTTAGCAATGGTATTGCTGCCTCTATAGGAACGTCACGTGCCTACGACTTTATGCTGGTATTGTTGCCTCTATTGTGTTGATATGTGCCTTTGTTTAGCATTGGTATTGCTGCCTCTATAGGAATGCCAAGTTGACTCTGACCTGGCCGGGTAACTAAGAGACCTAGCTGATATCTAAACTCCGTTCTGGACCAATGCGAAGATGTATCAAGGTTTCCTTCAAAGCTGAGATACCTTTGCCTCTTATGGGTGAATCGATATGCTCCATTTCGATGGGGGTTGTTATTCTTTGCCTCTATTGGTGATCGTGCCTACGATTTATACTTGGTAATGCGCCTCTATTGGGTGATATGTGCCTTTGTTTAGGTGATATTCGCGCCTCTATAGGATTGATCACGTTGCCTCTGTTTTTAGCCCTTTGGTATTCGCGCCTCTATAGGAATGATATGTGCACAGTGTTTAACATTGTTATTCTTTGCCCCTCTATATGGTGATATGTGCCTCTTTTTAGCACTTGTGGCTATACGCCTCTGTTTAGCACTTGTATTACTGCCTTTATAGCTTCACCTTTGCATAACACAATGACTAGAATGAGGGTCAACCTTTGCTTATAAAGGAGTGAAGGAGGAGAGGGAGAGGGGCTTGAATTAGAGGTGATAAGGCATGCTTGACTTAAATCAAGATTACACTTTAGTTCGAGAATATAACTAGACTTGAGACTTAAATTACAACTCACCCTTGACTTAGCGTATGCGGTACTAACTTAACATGCATGTCGTACGTAATACGTACAACAATGCACATGACATGCATGCGTGCAGTGCATGTCATGCATGCAGCATGCGACATGCGACGAACTTGACAACTGACTTTGACCTAGACAAACAACTTTGAGCTTCTACAACTCGATCGCAGTTCAAATTTCTCTTCATGGTGGATAATGTTACCCGTGCCAACGCCAAACATCACGGACCTAGAGTTGGAAAATGACCAAAAATTGAGGGTCTTTCGAGAGGTATCGAGACTTTTGGGATGTGCGCTTTGTTGAGGTGAGTAGCCTGGTGTAGTCTGTTTTCGGAAAATCCAAATTTACCCCTTGAAATTGGAGTTATGAAAATCTGGACTAGTACTTTTGGCAATAGTTCTGGTTTCCTGGTTTTCACAGTGCCGATAAAGAAACTAAGGTTTTCCACCTTCTGGAGTTTGGCCCGCAGAAAAGGTGTGCTCAAGGCGCCAAAGAGTTCCCTAGGCTGGGGCACACTTCTCTAGGTTGTTTTTAGGTTGAAATTCCTCTCAATAAAAATCCCTAATTTTCTTGTGTGACAACAATGACGTTTTTGATTATTCAATGAAAGGTGCTCTCTTCAGGTTGGCTTCGATACCATGTTAATTTTTAGAGCCACTGGCTAAAGTTCTTTTCAATTTACTAGACAATAATAGCATATCGGGATCAGCAGGAGAAACACAATCACAAGATACACAAGATTTATCTTGGGAAACCCTCCTGAGGGGAAAACCCGACAAAACTTCCTTAATAGATTGCCAATGCTGATATAAGATAGGGATGAAACACTAGAATATCAAGGCCGAAGGAGCAATGTGCCTCTCTCCTTCTTCTCCCAACCACCTTCCACCTCAAACTTGCGCTAGATAGGTGACTTGAGTGGGTGAAAGGCTAATGAGGGGCGCCCTTCCACTCTCTTATTTATCTTGGTACGGTAGAAATCACGATTAGTGTCTCTCTTAGATCAGGGGGCCCGACTTGTCTTCATAGTGGTTAAAACCGCTTTAATAAACCCTAGAGGCCAACTGTAATGTAATATATAATTGGGTTTGACCAGAATCCACGGGGGATTTGGTCTTATACAAGCTTGACATGATCAATCCACAAAGGGGATTGATCTAAGAAGATAATAGCTCAATAATAAGTAAAATATTATTCGTAGTTACAATATTTCAACCAAAGTGCCATCATAACGTCTGTTCCTCAAAGTAACACCGATCACCTGTTAATCTGAAGGAACATAACCCTGAATTGTAAGCTTCTTGCCAACTCCATCATCCCTCAAGTTAGCATCACAAACCAAAACTATCAACCACCTATAATCATGGGTATCTTGCCCATGCACTTCAAAACAACCGATGGCTGAGCTTCCAAGCCTCAGCAAGGCCACTGCACCTCTTTGTAGAGAATCTTGGTAGGTGGCATCATTGTCAACTCCCTTTTTCTAAGAGAATCCAACAACCCTAGCTTTGTACTCTACAACACTCCCATCAGCTACATAGTACAAGGTTGGAATCAATCTTTGATTCTATAATAGGTTATGAACTTGTCTCCATAGTTAGAATGTTTATCTAGCTTTAGGCTGGAACATACAAATGCCATAGGATCAACAAGAAACCTATAAAGGCGACCATCTAACACACCTGTAGCCAAAGTCCTCGGACTTCCTTGTACTTTACAACACTCCCATCAGCTACATAGTACAAGGTTGGAATCAATCTTTGATTCTATAATAGGTTATGAACTTGTCTCCATAGTTAGAATGTTTATCTAGCTTTAGGCTGGAACATACAAATGCCATAGGATCAACAAGAAACCTATAAAGGCGACCATCTAACACACCTGTAGCCAAAGTCCTCGGACTTGCTAGACTACAATCACTTATAGTGCAACATTTTCCTTCAAATACAACTCTACATTGAAGTTGTGCCTTACAAGAAACTAAATGAATAATTTTCTTTAAACTATGAACAAATAGAACATCATTTGATGGCATTCAGAAGGAATGGAGCCCAATCCTCTCACAGGATTAGTGGCATCATGACCCAACTCCACACTCATACCTCCCTCTTGCTCCTGAAGCCTGTTGAAGAGTGTTCCGTCATAATTCATATGTCTTGATGCCCCATTATCCACATATGATCCGACACTTGACACAATGTTAGAAGATAAAAAAGAGACCACGAAGAAGGCAATCTTGAATTATGATGATCCCTCATCCACTCCTGCTATAGTACTGTTGCAACCTATTTGGCCTTCCCACTCTTCTTATTTGGACATTGGCTGGCATAATGTCCCAGCGGGGGACACCTAAAACACTTAACCTTACTCAAATTCTTCTTCCTTGGACTTGAATCGTCCTTCTTACCCTTCTTGTATCCTTTATTGCTTTCTTTCTTCATCCTCCCAACGAAGGCTACTTCTTCTACTACCACTTGTTACATTGAACATGACTCCAACTTGATCTCTTCTTGCACAAGGTCATCCCAAAGCTTTGTAAAGGTAGGCAATTTCTCACGAGCACAGACACCTTGGACAAATGACCTCCAAGATGAGACAAGTCCATTCAAGCCATTGGACATCAACTCCTTACCTTCCACCACTTCCCTTATGGCAACAAATTGATTTGTCAACTCTTTGATCTTGGCCAGATAGCTCACCATTGTTGTCTTGCTCACGTTGATGGCTGAAAGCTTGTTTTGTAAGGGTATCTATCTAGAGACACAAGAACTTTGATATAAACTAACCAAAGCCTCAAACATCAACTTATCGGTCGACTTGTTTGCAATGTGAGGGATGAAATGATCCTTCAATTGAATCAAGGATGATTCTCTTTGTCTTTGCCTCCTCCTTAATATGGAAGGCCAACTTCGTCGGATCATTAGGTGTAGCAATCTCTTTCTCGACATGCTCTCAAATCTTGGTTTCCTCCAAAAGCATTTGTAGCTTGAACTTCCAAGGTATGAAATTGGAAGCACCATCCAAACTGTCACACTCTCTAAGACCGAGAATATATATCCTGCAAAAAGCACACCTTAAAGCAAAAATCAGCAATAAATGAAGTAGAACAACCCTTAAAGGGTTCAAATGCTTCTCCCAAGTGCACTAGGGTTTCACATCCAATCAGCCTATCATAGGCAAGCACCACTCCTAGGTACAATGCCGAAATAATTAACTCTCTCTTCACCAAGAGAGCAATCCCAGTCCAATAAGCTCTGAAACATTGTAGAAATTTCGGATCTCGGTCAATAAACACAAATCTGAAATTTTATCTCATTTACTCCAGGTTTCTTGGATCTAATCCCTACGAACTTTCAACCTTAGGGCCGATCCAAAGTATTCAATTACAACAACAAATACTTCATTTTACTTCAACACAAATCACTTAGCAGCTCAAGAGAATAAATACCATACAAGTGTACTTCAATGCCAACAAGTTACAACACTTAGTGCACACTTTTCTAGGCA
The DNA here is from genome assembly GCA_010110895.2 of Picea sitchensis. Classification (NCBI taxonomy): domain Eukaryota; kingdom Viridiplantae; phylum Streptophyta; class Pinopsida; order Pinales; family Pinaceae; genus Picea; species Picea sitchensis. The sequence goes on from SNQJ01S0053377.1 coordinate 36,206, forward strand.
GATAACAGCTCTGAAATAACTCTATTACAACAGATTTTACGATAGAAAATTTGTTGATTTATCTTTTACATGTGTGTTAAACCACTTTACAAGTTCAACAATATAATATATCAAATCAACATGCACAATAAGCAATGGAATCCACCCAAACAAGAAGATAACACAAGCTGAAAATCACATCTGCAAGTACGCATTTGGACAATTGGAAAATTCATATATATATATAAGAAATGAAGTACAAGTACATACCACAACTTTATCACAAATCTGGTACAAGTCAAGCTTTGCAAACCATAGCCATGGAAACCTTGAAAACCCTAGCCACCAACTCCTACCTGGGAATCACTCCTAACCAAAGCTTGTCACTCCACCAAGGATCCTCAACAAGTTATCATCAACACTAGTAAGTGGTCCTTGGCACATGCAAGACATCTCCTTCTCTCCTCCTCCTCAACAAGCATAACAAGTAGCACTAGGGTTTCCAAATGCTGCAAAACCCTAGTCTTCTTCTCTCACAAGAGCTACAAGATACAATGCTATCTTTGTCTCTTTAGGGTTTGTTACCACTTAGGTTCTCACTTGATGAATAAGTCCTAATCATAAACATGAAACCCCAAGGGTAACTTGGAAAGATCACCAACTGTCACCATAGTGGCTTTTCCCCTCACTTTGGGTTGGTTCTTTTCCAACAGAAGGAGGGAATCCCTACAGTAAGCTAAATCCAAATGAAAGATGGTACATGAGGGTGCTTTGGGACTTGGAACAAATTTGGTTTTCGGGTTTGTTACATATTTAAATTGCAGTTTTATATTGCAGAAAATTAAGTCTAGCAACAAGTGAGAGAATGACAGATTATCTAGGCTTAAAGCAAATCCAATTTATGTGATTTTAACGGTAATTTCCAGATTTGCAAAACAGAAATATAAGTCTAGTTTAAGATGATGATTTAGGGTTAATTCCTAGACGTAGGGCAGTCTCAAATAAAGTATTTTCTGCTGTTAATTTTCAGATTTAAAATAGAAATAAAAAGTTGATTTTTATGTATTTTTGGGTGGTTGAAATGGGAGGCCAAGTGCCTATTTTCCAGATTGGGCAAATGTGGTCAAATGGGCATCTTAGAGGGCTGTTTTAACATAGTTTTAGGGGCAAACTGAGCTGCAAATTGCATGCTACAGCAACCCTAATTTGGCTGGAAATTACTGCAGAATTTGTAAAAGGAAGGGGTGTCCAAGACATCCACCTTCAAGATAGGTTCAAGGGTTTATTTCACTAGGAAACTAACTAATGCAACAACTCAAATGAAATTAGATGCAGATAGATTCATTTCCATGACAATGTAACAAAGAAACTAGGGAGAAGGAACTATCAGACCTAGTTTGCAATGTACTTCCATTATAGCAAATATGCTCCTCTTTGGCCTCTTGAACCATCTTTGACAAGTACAAATCAGCAACAATAATCCAACAATAGCACACCTTTAGAATCGCCTCACATTAGCAAGATGGCATCATTTTATTCCACAAAAGCTTTCGCAAGACTCTAGAGCAAAATGATCTCCAAAAATTACAAGCACTTTCAACAACCATTACAAATGGAGGAGCATCTATTATATAGAGTTTAGGCTCGACAACCTCCTCAATAAAATAATGATATCTTGTCCAAACCCTAGATCTAACCTAGGAATGCGTAAACTAGCATTATCCACCAACTAACTTGAGTGGACAAGTCAAGCAAATGATAAAATATGAGTGGCCATGCCACATGTACAAATCCCAATCCAAATGAGCTGCAAGAAAGGGGGATGCATCCTCAAAATAGGTGGATCACCATGTCAAATGCTCCAATGTCCTCCTAGATCTCCTCAAGACAAGTTTCCCTCCAACTAACTCTGCAAAGCATATGACAATCAACTCCTAAAATAGTAGGTGAAGCTTCCAAGGTGAAGGTCCCATCAAAGGTGCAAGAGAAAGTGTGCAAAGACCAAGTAAAACATCTCTAATGTGGCATGTGTAGCTCCTCAAGGTGGCACGCCCATCTAATTAGGCTGCCATGAAGAATGCCACCAAGCTCCATAGGTCTCCAACACTCCAAGGAAGAATGCCACACAAACATCAAGACAAGGTCAAGCAATAAATGAGCAAGCCAACTCCAATGTGTAATTCTATCATGGAACAATCAAGGGTCATCCATACACAATGCACCCCTCTTCACATGAAGCACCCCCAAGCATGGTATAAACACTTTTAGAGTAACCTCAAAAGCTAACAAGTTGGATGCCTTATCTTGATTTTGTGACCTCTAACTGTTGACTATCAACCTGGGGAAAATGAAGGTTATAATTTTCATAGGCTTGAAGAACGTCTTATCAGATTACAATTTCTACTTCCAAGGTGAGGAGATTGAGATCACCACATCTTACACCAACCTCGATGTTTAGTTTTAGGTCCTCGGTTTGGATCGAGATAGGCTCTCCAGCCTTTGATCAACAAGGGATAGGGTTCCTTAATCCTTCTTGAGTGATAGTGCTTTCAGGACATTCCGTCCAAGATGGATCTTTTGGACAACATCATCAGGTGGTTATGTATGTTTTTGAGTCCTAGGACCTAGTCTATTGGAGAAGGATTGGGCTTGGATGGATAGGGTCTAGGTTCTTATGCTTTGTTGTGTCATTAGATGCAAGAAAACAACTCCCCAACGTATTATTTAAGCACAGTTTGTCGTGCACCCCTCTAGGTCGTGGCCATCTTTGGAGTGGTTGCACTAATTCATTGGGTTTGGAGCTTCACTAATTTGGCCATCGGTAGAGATCGGTACCCTTAACTTGCATGTTGTTCCTTAGGGGTCATTAATTTTCACAGGCTTGAAGAACGTCTTATCAGATTACCATTTCTATTTCCAAGGTGAGGAGATTGAGATCACCACATCTTACACCAACCTCGGTGTTTAGTTTTAGGCCCTCGGTTTGGATCAATATAGGCTCTCCAACCTTTGATCAACAAGGGATACAGTTTCTTAATCCTTCTCGAGTGATAGTGCTTTTAGGACATTTCGTCCAAGATGGATCTTTTGGACAACATCATCAGGTGGTTTTGTATGTTTTTGAGTCTTGGGACCTAGTCTATTGGAGAAGGATTGGGATTGGATGGATAGGGTCTAGGTTCTTATGCTTTGTTGTGTCATTAGATGCAAGAAGACAACTCCCCAACGTATTATTTAAGCATTGTTTGTAGTGCACCCCTCTAGGTTGTGGCCATCTTTGAACTGGTTGCACTGATTCACTGGGTTTGGAGCTTCATTGATTTGGCCATCGGTAGAGATTGGTACCCTTAACTTTCATGCTGTTCCATAGGGGTCATTACCTTGATTTGCTCCTCCCAACAAGCCCATGGTTGGTTGGCTGAGGTTACGTGCCTATTACAGTTTGTGGGCATCTTGATGGAAAAACTTACCTTGTTCGGATACTCTCTGAATGCTCTTGGCCAACCACTATTGAATAAGCAGGCGTTTAACAAGATCATTAGAGAAGATATTTACAAATAATACATTCAGGTCACTTGGGTAGATCTACCTGCGGGCTTAAGCCCAAGATGGATTTCTATACAAAGCACTTCCTAGAGTTGAGGGATGACCTCATTGTTAGACGAACCTATACACGTTGACATTGGATGCATGCACTTAAGATCCCTATTGTCCAGTTCTGGGTGGGTTTGCATTGGTTTCAGGTGGAAGCCGACCACCCTATCCCATGAGTGGATAGGGTTTGCCTACTATGTCATCTATAGGGGATGGAGACAGAGGAGCATTTCATTTTTTGGTTCCCATCTATCATGATATTCAAGGTCAGATCATTGCTTTTTCAGGGAGTCATAGAACTCCCTCTCCATCTTCTTCAAGTATTTGGATCAATAGTGCTTGGCCTTGTACATGAGGGAGACTCTCAAACTTTGGTCTTTTTCACTCCTGAGTCCCCTCTCACCACTAGAGTTTGATCACCTCCTTCTTCCCAGTGCTTACAGGCAAAGGCACCAAGAGACGGTCAGAGAGTAGTTCTACCTTAGTTTCGAGATTTGTGAGATCATGGGGAGACCTCCGACCCTCGCTTGCGAGACCCTTGTGGCTGTGTGTGTTAGGGCCTAGGACAGATATTCTGGTCACAACAAACACTCCTCTTTGTCCTCCTCCAAATCTCAATTGAAGGTGGCCTCTTCCTCGCACCGTGATGCACCACAAACCTGCTCTTGCAAATCTTCTAGCTTTGGTTCGTCCGGACAATCTTCCATTAGGAGTTTCTTTGATTTGGCCTTAGATGGTAGGAGAGATCCACTTACTATCAGGACAGACTTAGAGGTTAGCAACTCCCCCCCTCATTGGTTGGCAATGGCATTAGGGGTCTTTGAGCACTTTCCCCTAGCATCTTCAGTAGAGACATTCTTCTAGGGTCTTGATCTCTTGAGCTCTTGATAGGGACTCTCTTTTCTTTGTGGTTCCTAGCTTTGTATCTACCTACTGGATGATAGACTTTAGTTTCTAGGTCTTAGATCCTCATAGATTAGATCTGTGTTTATAGGAGTAGCATTAGCACTCCCATTTGTGTATTGTTTATGATGTACCTTGCAGTTCCTTTGACCTATTCATCATCATTTATTGGACATCATTAAATTAACTTATCTTATCTTATTCTCTGTCCATCCCATGCATGCACCAATTATTGCATGTCACATACAAGCATGAGAAACTTGCTGAACTCAAGAAAAATGTCAAACTCTGTACTAGTATGAATGTGGATTGCTCTTTGAAGAAACCTGCTTGGAAGATCAATTGCAAGAAAGCTTTCAATCTTTGACTCTGAGAATGAAGCTTTGTGACCATGTGCTAATTTTGGCTAAGGCACTCATGAATCATGGACGTGAACCAATCAAGATGTATCCACGAATTGTCAATTCTGAATTGATTGCTAATGTATCCATGAACCATTGATGACAAATCAATCAAGCTGGACTTTTGATAAGTTCATTTTGAGTGATAACACAACCCAACTTACAAGCTAAATAGCTGTCCAAATTGAGGAGGACCTGTTAGCATAGTTTTCTGCACTCAATGAATATGAATAAGTTTATACATCAGCAATCGAAAATCCGTGCAACTTTAGGAGAAAATGCCCCAAAAATGCCACTGGCAGAAACTCCTCTCCGTTCAGGGTGGTGCTTGCCAACCTCAGGGGGGTGTCCCTAGTCTTTCCTCGAGCTGCTTTCAACCTGTAAATCTGCAATAAACACAATAAAAACAGCAGCAAGAAAATATGTTTGGTCTGCGATTAAACAGCCCAAAAAGTCACAATGTTTGATATTATGAATAATGGTAGAATCCCTGCAACATTAGTGTTAAGGAGGAATGGAAAGGAGATAGAAAGTGCTATTAAATGGTAGATTTACCTAGATAAAAGGCTATTTAACTTCTAATAATTGCACAAACATCCATCAAATATACCAGCAAACCATGAGAGCTTGATATGAGCACAGCAAAGCTTTATTTTGCATTCGTTAAGAGGTTGGTTGCACCAAGGAGACAGATACAAAAACTGTATAGATGTTCCCTGCACAAGAAAGGAGAAGCTAGAAGAGAGAAAGGAGATAAGAGTATGCTGCTGCTGAAGAAGATCCAACCTTGAAACCATGGAGAGACCCTGTTTATGTTGAACAATGAGGGTGCATTGGCCATGCAGGACTCAACCTCTAGCCATGCGCATTAGTGAGTGGAGTGAGATGATGTGGCCATGCGCCTCAATGATGTGGAGCAGTGTCCTCATGCGCTAGTTCCACCCTGAGAGAAGTAATGATGTGCCTCAGTCAAGGTGAGTGTGACCCCTGTGGATCTGGAGAAGAGTAGAGAGAAGTCCAAGCGCTTTGAGTCTAACTGGAGAATGGCTGAGGTGTCACAAGATGAAGAATCCATGCATGCGTTCTAAGTGGAGCAGAACTGGATGAGGAGAGTAAACGTGCACTAGTTCATCTAGGAGTCTTCTTTAATTGAAGTAGCCATGAACTAGAGAGAGAGATGTGCCTTAGGTGAAGTGGAGTAAAAGGGAGGACATGCGCATTAATGACTAGAGGGAGAGTGGAGTGTAGGGACGAAGCGGAGAAGGGGAAGATATGCACACGAGAAACTAGAGGGAGAGTGGAGTGAAGTGAAATGAAGTGAGTGAGAGAGAGAGTGGTGCTTCAGTTAACTCAACCATGCAACCTCGTACACTCCTCCATGCACCAACTCACTCTCAAACTGATGCATGCACCTAGTTCACACCAGTTAAGTCAATACATGCACCTTGATGAATCAAACATACAATCAGTCAACACAAGCACCTGCCACATCAACCCAGTCTCATGCATGCGCCTTAGATCTGCTACTTGTCATACCCAAGATATGCCATGTGTCACAATAGAGATTGCCACGTGTCACCCCCAAGGACTGCTTCCTGTCACATCCAGAAACTGCCAAATGTCAACTCTGCATGGCATATTGCTAAAAATAGAAAGTGCTTGCATGTTGATGAAATTAGGCTCATCGAACTCAGTTTTCTGCAACGAATCCGAATATGTGGTCATAATCGACATGCAATCTATTGCAAAAATAGAAAGTCCTTGCATGCTGCTTGAAAGTAGCTCATCGAACTTAGAATCTCGCAAGGATCCCAAATATATCATCATCTCTGACATGCACACCTCGGAACTCTGTCCCCTAAAATGTAGGAGTACTGCTAAAAATAATAACTCTCTCCAACCTGATGAAAACCCGTGAAAAGCTATATCTGAATCAAGAACACATCACTAAACCCATCCTATACTTGAACTCCATGGGAAATAACCCTGGTTCAAGCAAAACAGTCTCTGGAAGCAATGTCTGAATAACAGCCAAATGGAATATGTTGTCCCTTCACCCTCAAGATTTGCAAGTGAGAAAATCTAGGGGTTAATAGGACCCTATTTCAGCTTGGTAGACATTGAAAATCACTCTTAGGAAACAAGAATTAGCGATGGAAACTTTACATAGTGCTTTGGATAGAAAGATAACAGAGTGTGAAGAACTCAAAGTAGAGATAATCAAAGAAAAAGAAGCACACAAACATGCAATGGAGAAATTGGTAGATGACCAAATCCAAACCACTGAAAACATGGGCCTAGTAGGGGTCAAGTTGATAAAACAAGTGAAGGAGTTGCAAATAATCAACGAGAAGCTAAAGGCCAAAATAAGGTTGAAAATACAAATCACCTTATGGGCTTAGAAGTGGTTAATTTAGAAGAAAGATCCAAGAGGGATATCAATGAAGCCATTAATACTTCACTCACACAACATAATATGATGAGGGGTGAGCTAAGTCACCTGACACGTTGACACCGAGGACATGAAAATACGAGTATCTGACACGTGAAGTTTTGACCCCGAAAATAGGACACAGAGGACACGTTTATATATATATATATATATAAATTTTATACATGAAAAAAATTTGAAATTACAGATACAAAATGAAATTTAGACATAAAGATTCATATTTTGTTAGAAACTAGAAGATTTACATGATATAAAACTTTAAACATGCAACATAAATGTTAAATCACGATTCATTATACATTCTAACATCAATGCTGATCAAATGACAAACACTGAACACACGAGAAATTAGAACCATAAGTTGCAGCATTCTCAATCTCAATAAGTCATCAAAATCAAAATGCACATAGATAGTGAGTTAGAGTCACTGATACTATAGGTGGGAATACCAATGGCAAATACAAAATAGCAATAGGGTAGATAATAGAACCATAGATGGAAGAATCTCATAGCTCATGAGTCACAATTGTTGGTAGTCCTCCATGTCATAATCATCGAGATTAGCATCACTACCACTGCTCTCTCCTCCATTGTCCTCCTCCTCTATATCCAATGCAATTTGTGCATCTGCTAGTGTGGAGGATGACCCCTCGAGAGGATCACCATCATCAAAAGTGACTGGCTCTAGCATTGGTTCATTAAGATCCAAGTTGACTAATGCCAATTCAACATTATTGTCCAAACCCATATCATCAAAAAACACATCCCACATCTTTGTCTTTCCCGTCAACCATTCTTCTCTTTACATGTAAATCAAAACGGAGGTTGGTGTGCACATACACCACTAAGTCACCTGACACGATGATAAAGAGAATATTTCAACAGAAGAGTTTATACTTGAGTGAACGGTACATTTTTACTAGGGTCATGACAAAAGAGTTCAACAATCAATGCCACCAACATCGAGGTACATAAAAGGCTTGGTGCTCTTGATTAAATGTCGGCTCTATACCGTCATGATAGAATCCAATGGAAACATTGCAATCCTGCCAATCTTGAAATCCTAACCGTTAAGTATGCTGAATTTTGAATGGGACCTAAAATTCTACTTTCTCCATATGAAGTCCAATGAGGTTGGAACCACTCACTTTTACTTTAAGAATTTAATATTACCATTAATTACTAGGGTGGGTGAAATGGAGGGGGTGGGGACCTCTTTAAATAGCATTAGTAGGGCAAAATAACCATTAGTTGCATACCAAAACACCTCACAACTCCAACTTGCATGAGAAAACGTGAGCCCGAGACCTTTCCTATGCATGACACATGTCCTGAAATTGGGACACGTGTAAGGCACGTATTGGACACGGATTTGGGATGTGTCTTGTGCACAGGACACGCCCCAAATCTGTGTCCGACACGTATCCTCACGAATTTGTGTCCCCACTCAAGATACGCGACACAGAGGCAAGATACGCGACACAGAGGCCTAAATGGACGTGTCATGTTTCATAGGGGGTGAGTGTCATGAGTCTAAAGGAGATTGTGCTTTTAAAATAGAACATCCTAGGGAAGGATGAACCAAGCAACATCATTCCACCCCCAACTTGACCGAAATGAGGATGCATTTAGTTTTTTACCAAGTTTTGACTAGTTTTTGAGTAGTTTCCCACTCCCACCTATACCCAAATGAGGATATCTTCAGTTTTGACCAATTTTTGAGTAGTTTTCCATAAAAACATGAGCTTATCATAATGATCCAGGGCTCTCCTTTGCCTTTTACTAGCTACACTTGGGGTGAATGTATCAAAGTAGTGGGTATAAGTTGGGGCCCTGAAAGGGTCCATCATGGACTATTGTTACGCTGCTTTTTGACACCTTCATGTAGATTTTGAGCCATATTTCAATGTACAAAGAAGAACTATTTCCACTATAACATGTACTTGGACATAAAGGGCATTATTCAAAGATTATCCATGCATTTGGGTAGTTTTTGAGGTGATTGGTACCTTCATGTTCACCTTTGAGGTGAAATCTTACCTTCACTTTCAACTTTCTACCTTCACCTTCACTTTTTCCTAAAAGCGAAGGTGAAGTTAAGTAGTGGTTAGCTTGACTTATCATTAATTGTTCAATTAGTTGTGTTTAACAAAAGGATACGAGCCCAAAAGACGTATTGTGGCATCATGATGCTTTGTATTTTTCCCTATATAATTCTCCTCTTCCACCTTGGAAGGCAGAGAAGGGTGGGTTTAAATATAAGTTTCATGCAACTTATTCACTTGTGGATTAGTGGATTGGCAATTGGATGGGTCTCCATTGTGACATAGGACACTCCACCCTTGTTCTATCATCATTTTGCTTTGGGTTTGCTTTTGTTTCCGCATTTGTTTTCAGTGTTTTGAGCAAGTATTTGGTTCAAAGTTTTCTTATTTCAACAGTTAGATCTTTGAAGAAATGTGTGTGGAAAACTAGCATAATAATATTGGCTATTCACTTTTGAAGTAGATATCTAATTTTCCTTTTCTAGCAACGAAATAACAAATAAATACCAAAAAATAAGTACCAACAACTCCTTTTGAAAGCTTTGAATCGAAAGCCACATTGGACATGTATGTACTTGGATTTGACACATTAACAAGGTTCGAGGTGTTGACATAGTGTGGCATTTTGAATCGTGCGACTTGCCCGACACAATTATTAATGACAATTAATGTCTAAAAAATAAACTAAACTTCCCAAAAGTGACCATTTCTTGTCATTTGAGCTGTAATAGGTTCTAGTTAGGTTTTTTTAAATCAAGAAAAACATTTCTGGTTAGCTTGAAATTTATTTGACAACACATACATCAAATTAAAGATTAGGGTTTCATATGCAAAAGCTTTTTGCATTGATTTATTATCTCTATCGGGAATCTTTTGCCTGGTTGAAATTTGTTGTTTCTGTATGATAGTATACAATGTACCGCCTGAGACATGGCCTTGAGGGCTTGAGACATGGCCCCAAGGGCTTGAGACACGGCAACAAGATGCATCCTCGAGGGCCCGAGACATGGTCCATGTGCCCCTCCATTTTGGGGACAAGGGGATGCATTGGAGATGTCTTTGACCATCTCCAAAATACAGGGGATGGATTAGGCCTAAACATCATTGAGATGTTCCTTTTGGGCAGGGGACATTTAAGGGATGTCTCAGGGACATCCCTTATTAAAGAGGATGTAGTGATATCCCTTGACCCCATGGGAGATGCCTATGCACTTCTACGAGGGGACTTAAAAATGAGTCCTTTTTTTCCCTTTTTTATGTATGTATTGGTCTCATTATTTGTTTTAAACTTCCCCAAATTTTCGAAGCCTCAGAACATTATTTGCAAGTAGATAGAAGCAAGGGAAGGCTATTTAAGCCTTGCTAGTGGCTTGCTCCTTGTAATTTTTGGTATGATCATTAACGTGTCTAAGAATATATAAATTAAAGATTTTGTCATATAAAACTTTTATCTCATGTTAGATGGGGTGTGTTGTATCAAAATTTTCATGAAGTCTAGGTATGACATCAAAGAAATGAAAACATATGGAAATTTGTTTAAGTAAATCAGTACGCATCAAGCAAATTGGGCAATGCAGGAAAGTAAACACTCAAATGACAAGCAATCGTGCATGAAAAGAAAATGCATTTTAATCTACTGCTCAAAGAACTTATTCATTCCTAAGACTAACTAAAGTTTAAGTGCCCTTTGGTTAATAAAGTTTAAGAATTCGACCATTCACAGGTAAAGGTAACTTTTCTCCATCCAAATGGCAAAGATAGAAAGAATTGTCCTAGCTACACTCTATTATGAGAGGTCCCCTCCAAAGAGAGTCAAATTTTCCGTGTTTGCCAGGTTTTTCTCTAAGTTTATCCCACATTAGAACAATGTCACCTGGCTCAAAACATCGACGTCTAGCTTTTTTGTCAAACATTTTCTTGACTCTCTCTTGGTTCTCCACTAAGTGGTCAAAGACGTTTTTTCTTTCCTTATCAAGCTGGACAAGTTGGTGGATCCTTGCTTGCATAGCTTCTTTGTCATCCGTGAAATGTTCAAGCAAGTGGTATACATGAAGTTTCAAGTGAATAGGCAGAGTGATTTCCATCCCATATACTAACTCAAAAGGGCTATGTCCAGTTGACTTTTTCTTGGTTATCCTGTCCGCCCAAAGAGCATACTTAAGCTTACTATCCCAACTCTTATTGTTATCACCTACCGTCCTTTTTATTATGGCCATCAGATTTTTGTTACTTGATTCAGCAAGGCCATTTCCCCGTGGGTAGTAATTAGAAGAATGGGATAGGATAATGCCATATTCGAAGCAAACATTAGATAATTCAGTTGAACTAAAAGCTTTGGCATTATCTGTGGTGATTTTGGCTTGAACACCAAATCTAGTAATGATCTTATCTTCAATGAACTCTCTCACCACATTTTCGGTAGCTATTTTCGTCGAGATTGCCTCGACCCATCTTGTGAAGTAGTCGGTTGTAGTGAGGAGCCACTTAAATCCATTGCTGGAGTTGTCCTTAAATTCACCAATGAAGTCTAGGCTGCACTGCTAGAAAGGTCTCTCTATAATGACAGGCTCAAGGGGTAAGGCCGAAAGATGTTGTTTCCCTATAAAGAGTTAACATTGTTGACATGACCTAACGAATTGATGAAAATCATGAAATATTGTAGGCCAATAGTAGCTTGCCCTAAGTATCATATGCATGGTAGTCTGGGTAGTGTGGTGTCCACCACAAAGTCCCTTGTGGAAATCTGTCATCAGTCCTTAACTTCTTGACTATCAGCACATCTTAATACAAGATCATCAAGAGTTTTCCAACCAAGGCCATTGTCATGTCCCCTCCCTTTTGACCTCATTAGAGGGAGGGCAGAGTAGTCTAAGGGGGCTCCCCATACGCTATAGCCCCAAAGAAAGGGAGCTATGGGGTTGAGTAAAGTCACCAAGGAGGCAACGCTTGAATGTTAAATGTGACATTGGGTAAAAAGGAGGATAAAAAGAGGGGTAAAGTGACCTTTTTGGCCGATCTAAAGAACAAGTCACTTAAAAGGTGCCAAGTGGCAAAAGGTAAGTAGGGGTCAAGCAAAGGACAAAGGCTATAGAAGGAGGAGGTGAGATACATTATTGATCATCTGAATTTGGGTTTTAGTATCTGTTCTGCCTTTGGAGGCTTTTGCCTCAGGTTTTTGAGGGTTTTTGCAAAACCCTTATACTAGGTTGGGTTTCAGTGGAGCTCTATGCTCACCCTAGCTCAACGTTGGAGGAAGATCCGCCCATCATCTACATATTTGTTATCTGCATGCTTAGTTCTTTCCTGTCCTGGGCATTGAGAGGGGTTCACTGTGAGAAGTAAGGGTTTAGTGAGGTAAGCCTGTTGCAGCTGTAGCAAGGAAGGAGCCAAGCTCCATTCTGGACACTTTGGAGGGGGGACGAGCCCCATATTTGTTGTGTTAGGGAGGGCCGAACCCTCCATTTGCTGGACATGACCAACTAGGAGAGGGTCGAACCCTTTGCCTGCAATCTGTTGGGAGATCTGAGCCTAGTTTAACCATTCAAGGAGGGGATGAACCTGTTGCAGGCCCATTTTGAGGAGGCCGAACCCATTTTTTGATGGTGGGAGGAGGGATTTGAGGTCTGTGCATGAGCTGAGGTGGCGACAGAGGGGTACCGAACCCCATCCTTAACCATAAGAGGATGCCAAGCATCATTCTACTATAGTGCTAGCTTCAACAAAAGGGGCCCGAGGGTTTGTAGGGGGAATTACAGGCATTTCCCTACAGACCAAAGTCAATTTGGTGGCTGAAAGTGAGGGCCGAGTGGCCCAGGGACAACAACAAGGGTGGAAAAGGGAACAAAACACTTAAATCTGCCATATGGGGTATCTGCCAGGCAGAAAATTGGCACAGGGACAACAATAGCCAATCCCCAGGTTCTTTGTTTAATTGCTGAGTTATTGTTGTGAAGGGAAGTTGTTACAGCAACCCTTAGCAGTCCATTACTGTTGTGATAAATGCTGTGGATTAATATTGGCTACAAGCTAAATACATTCTTAGATCGGTATCCTAAATTCTGTGTAACTGTTAAGCACCTATTGCTGTTGAATATACTGGTGTTGAGCATTTCCAGCCCAATTCTTATTATATGAATAGTTAAATGCATTGGATTTGTTTAGAGTTTATGAATTGTTTGTTAAAAGGTGCACCAACAATATAGAAAGGTTGGCCATAAACCCCTAATATAACCCTAGGGCCATTACAGTGGTATCAAAGCTGGTGATCTTGCCAGCCTGAAGGGGTATTCAGTGGAAGAGAAATCTGCAGCAGTCAATTGAGGTCAAGGACAACATACTGAGGTTGAAAAGATGAAAACCAAGAAGGAGCTCATGGCTGAAATAAAGTGGCAACTAGCGGTAGGCAAGCACAAGCCTTACTATCAAGAGTGTTTCGAAATAGGTAAAGAGTTTTGTGCAACTATGTATTTTCGAGACTATTGCACCATCAAGTATGGAAGCTAGCCCGAAGGCCTAGATGAGGATTCCTTCAATGGAACAAGACGAAGATTGAAGGAAGATATGGTAGAAGAGCAGAGGGATCAATTGGTGGCATAGGCACATTCCCACGTGGAAGAGCGTGCATCCAACCATGATTAGGAGGACCAAGCAGTGGTCTATGATGAGATCGTTGACACTAGTATGTTGACGGGGTCTATCACTAGTACTAATAATGAGGGGGCAACATCTTGTCCCACCTATGTTGACTATGAGAATGATGACACAACAACACCTCATGCACCATTAGTAGTGCCCTACGAGGTCCCTGACATCAACACCGTTGACAGACAGGATGATGGCATCCACGTTGAGGATCCTTATGATGATGAGGGTATGCTAACGCCCAGCTACGATGAGCATTCAACATCCCATCCCACTCATGACACCCATGATGATGATGAGGGCATGAGGGTACCCACATATGACAGAGGAGGGGTGTTTGAGAGATTGCCGAGGGACATGGATCCTTCTTCATAGGAGTCACGTGTGGAGGACGATATCACGCATGAGTCCCATCATAGCAGGGTATCACCGAGTGCGTCAAGTGATGATGATGAGGAGAGCACTCTTACAGATGACGGTCCAAACCATTTGGATGCGGTTGGTCAGAGACCGTTAGCACTGCGTGACTTGGAGGATCGCTTGTTGGTGACCGAGGATCGAATCACACATGTATTGACTAGGACTGATGGAGCTCGTAGATTCCTTGAGGATATTATGCAGAGAGCTCAGATAGAGGAGAGACACATTGGAGTGGCAAGTGGAGTCACTAGTTCTCACTTGCGCATCGACAATGAAGCACTAGAGCAGCTGAAGTCAGACTACTTGCAGTTGTTTATGGATAGGGACCTTGCTCTCAAGTTTATCGAGGACAAGGTAGGAGAGGTTGAGGAGCTTGGTTATCAATTGAGCTTGGTATGCTCTTCACCACTTGCGGTAGAGATTCCATTAGATTTGGCAGCCATGATACAGGCGCGCGTGAGTGTCACACATGATATGAGGAGGAGCCTCTCATGACGAGTTCAGACGAGGAGCATTCGAAGTTGCCAGTACTCAGGAGGAGCCATGACTTCAAGAGTTTGGATTGCGCTCTTAGGGATTGTTATCGCACGGTTTGTA
>SNQJ01S0053377.1:57329-73435 GCA_010110895.2 Picea sitchensis
ATGCAAGAAATTAAACTACAACCATTCAATCAAGAAGTTTTGCAGAAAAATACTTACAAATCATTAAGAAAATAACCATGCAAACCCTAGTTGTAAACCTTCCTTCAAGAAAAACACCATAGAATGCCAAAAATCTCCTCCTTTAAACAAGTGCGCCTTCCTTAGTTGCCAATAACCCCAATAGGCCGCAAAAATCAGATCTCACTAGGAGAGTGAGTGATGTGTTGTGTTAAAATGAGGCTAAAACTCCTCAATATGTAGTGTATCAATGACCTAATTTAACTTTTAGGTCATAAAAACGCCGACAAGGCCATAATACTGTTTTTACATTAAATTGTCAAATTAAAACCCTAACTGAGCTGTAAAAAAGGTAAAAGCCCCTTCAAGGGAGGCGCTAGCCCCTTTTAGGGCAGATGAGACATTTAGGAGCAAAACGTTGCCCCCCAGGGGCCTCTCCAACATGCCACTGCTGTCGAGTCTGCCTCCAAAAATGCCCATGAAGTTGGATGATGTCATGGTGAGGATGGGGACGTTCTGAGCCTTCCAAGGCCAGCATTCCATTGAAAAGGGGTCATCCCCCCTAGGTCGGGCTTTGCCAAAGTGCCTCTAGTGAAACGTCCTCTTCTTCTCCGGTGCAAAACCTCGGTCAAACAACGTCCTGTCTCTACTCCTCTGATGGGGTCTCAACAACCATCTGATGGGCTCTTCAGCCCCATGGAGGTCCGAACTGATCATCTCCCCATGTGTACCGGTCCAAATGGTACCTGTCCGTCGGGCATGGTCCTACACATCAAAAACTACGCCCTCCATGGGCTCATTAGTCACAGGGATCATAGTAATGTCAATCACATTTCATCATTAATATTATCAAACATATGCATAAAAACCCTGATATATCGGTCAATAGCTCAAAGAGATTACAAAAACCTACAATACAAGATCGAAGAAAAGGACAACACGTCCTATTGGGCTAGCATCCATAAGAAAAAGGAAGTCTCCAGGAAGGTTTCATCCAAGCCATGTAAATGAAGTGATGTGGCTAGGGGATGTCCAGACATGTGGATAGAGTGAGAGCCAGGGATGCATAATGTTATCTGTGGGTGCCTTTGTAGAAGGCGAGCTGTACCCGTCATGGATGCAATTTTTTCCAAGCCCGTTCTTGCCTTTATTCTTTTCTTTATTTGTTTTTTCTTCTTCTTTTTCTTTTTATTCAAGGGCTAATTGGAGGACACTACCTTGGCATGGTGACCAGAGCTTACAGTGTTACCCACAAGTACTTTCACAGAGATGAGAAGGCTGGTTCGTGATGAGACCCCCTTTCCCTTGGCCATGCAACCAAAGGTCACTGCTCTGGCGTGGTAACCAGATGGTGGCAATTTCATACTGTTAGGTACCCATGAACCTAATAGGCTGGCTCGTGATGAGACCCCCTATCCTCTTAGCTAGGTCTTGTTTGTTATTTTCCGGGTCCCTCTTGTTTCTTGCTGAGAGGCTTTTTATTGCCTTCTCGGGGATCCCTGGGCAAAGCATCTCGAGGTTTTATTTCTAGGCTTTTATCTTTTACCAGCTGCTTTTACCTTCTGGGCCTTTAGCCCCTTCTTCCCACRAGATAAGGTGCAACCCTACAAACAGGTCAATCCAATGCCCRGACAAGGGGAATGGGATAAATGAGYGRGAGATAAGRTGRAAAAGTGGTGGTATGAYGGGAGCRGAYGATGGCTCWTYARAAWTCCCCYYRGTGGCAAACCAAAACCYATGGGTRCAGGCTTGCTAGGRCACCCTRTCAATYTCCMCAADCATGGTCAAGTGGGTTAATGYAAGATCCAAGCAGTTGTCAGAGATAAAAGGAATCAGATGCATATATCTAAAGGTTTTAATGATCAAAAGTGACACATACCATGATACCTGGACCAATTACCTCATGGAGCAAGAGCCTTCTCTGATACAAGACCAAGCCGATGGTGATGGATGCTGTTGCTGCTGACAAGATGAATCTAATGAAAGAAGAAAAGGATGGGCCCTCCAGGGCCATGCTCAGGTCAATCCTGCTCTCGGTACTCCATGTCTAGGACCTGTGGGCCTCGAGACATGATCTCCTAGTTATCCCTAAAAATTGGGGATAACAGATACCACATGTATTTCCCCCCCGTAGTCACCTCTGTAGGTTTCGTAGGACAGACCACTAAAGTCACCACTTCAGATTTAGCGACTGGGTGGAACAATCGTAGGTCAGGTCCACACGTATGGGTAGGGAAACAAAGATTGAAATTCCGAAAGTGATTCCACCCAAGGGGCCTCCCTCTTTCAAAATCCCCATACACGTAGTAGTCCGTGGACACCAGAACAAGCGGAGAGGGGATATCTTCCCCACCTTCTCTAAGTGTGACCTCATGCTTGACTCCTATGAAGTGATGACTTTAGTGGTATGTCCTAGGAAACCTATAGAGGTGACTGCAGGGGGGAAATACCTATGGTATCTGAGGTAGAAGCATAATTGCCATTTTGGCTCCTAGGGAGGGTGCTCTTCTGCATGGGGGTACTTGCACCTTAGGTGAACGTTGCAAGTAGGTTACTGTAATTGTCTCTCATACCTTTGCTTGCTAGTCTTTTGGGACTTGATATGCCTCAGAGGTTTGACTTTCGGAAGGCCCCTTCACCCATTGGTTTGCCTATTGCTTGCATCGATTTAATAGGAGTGTGCTTTGTGGTATCGTTTCTAGTCCTTTGCCTCACTTACCTTTGAAACTATATTGATAGGACTTGTTTTGATTACGTGGGATCCCCCCCTTGGCTCGATCTTTCCTAGCCTAGAGTGTGGAGTGAGTCATATAGGTGACAACTAGTGACCCACTTGATAGTTTCCTTCGGATTTCCCTCGCATCAAAGGTTGGACTTTTCCTTGAGGGAGTTTCTGAGAGATAATTGGGTGATGTAAGATTGTATCGTTGTATGATGTATAGATGTATGCATTCACCTAGTTGAATTTGAAAATTGTAATTGGACATTGCCTTGTGTCCATTTGTGATTAATCATGATTCATTAATTGTAAAATTACTACTTTATGATATTCTCTAGTTTTTTTGTTATTCAAGGGGTCCCCTATGACCTTTATGCTGCCGCCCCTTGAAATTTTGGGTGGTCCTTTAGTCACCCATGAAACTTGTTCTCCAATCCCCCGTTCCCACATCAAAAATTGTTGTAAAATATATATCTAATATGTTAAAGGGCTAGTATGGTTTGTTTAATTTTCATTAGTTTTGTTAACATTAGATTTACCATAACAATTTGATCTTCTTTTTGCATGCTCGTTTCACCATAGGCGATGCTGCACCATCGCCACCCAACCATCGACACCTACTCGTGCCTTCCCCCGAGCTAAGCATGTACTGCAATATAAAGCAATAGTTTATCCTAGGAAACCCTTCTACACAAGGGAAGAAAACCCAACAAACTTTTCTTATAGAGAATATCCTTGCCAAGAACCAACTCTATCTACTGGAGCAAACCAAAAAAGAAGAATACTTATCTCCACAAGAGATAACCCAACAATACTGCTGTATCACACCCTAGCCAGAGCGCTAAAGTGTTTTGCCTCCACCAGCGCACCACTAAGAGATAAACCCTCCACTTGCACCCTTCTTTCTTCTACAGCTACTACTGCAGCTCTCGTTCACACTTGCGCTATGTATCAATGTGTGAATGTGTCAAATGAGGAAGGTGTCACCTTTATTTATACTAATCTGTCTAGTGACTTTTCAAGCAGGGTCGACTTGAATTTTTGGAAAATATATTTTCTGTTTATCTTTTTCTGCTGGAGCCGACTTTACTTCTGGAGCATTATAATTCTTCTTTATTATTTTCTTGTGAGGCCGACTTCTCTTCTGGGATCTTCTTTGACTTCTTGACATCTTCATTTGTAAGAAAAGTTGTCCTGGAGGTGAATACCTCCCGCTACTACCAAAAACATCAACACCCCCTCTTAGCTAGGGAGGTATTCTCCATGATGTTCTCCTATGGTCCTGATAGCCCTGTAGGCTATGCCATGGTCCTCAGACCATGCCATGGTCACACAAACCATGCTACAGGTAGCATCGTCACGTCACACATGGCTACAACCAATGTGGACCTATCAATCTCGTCTAGGGGCTACCACATGCTAGAGAACACTAGGGATACAACCTCGTAGTGTGTGTCATCATCGTCAAGGGCTACAACCACAAGATGTGTCCACTTGGGCTACACCCCAAGGGACAATGGGCTACAACCCATAACAACTTATTAGTCCATCAGTAAGTGTCATGCTCAACTCAGTCCATCAAGGAGTATCATCACAGGTCAATCCAGCTTAGTCCATCGAGGAGTACGACCAAGAAAATATCCCAACCATATGGGCTACACCCCAAGGGTTGCTGGGCACCAACCCAATACAACTTATCAGTCCATCGATAAGTGTCATACTCAACTCAGTCCATCGAGGAGTATCATCACATGTCAACTCAGCTCAGTCCATTGAGGAGTACGACCTGAAAAGTATCCCAATCGCTTTGAGCTGCACCTCAAGGGTTACTGTTGACCAACCTAGTATAACGTCACAGGTCAACCCGACTCAGTCCATCGAGGAGTATGACCTGGAGAAAGAATCACAAAGCTAATCATCACAGGTCAACCCGACTCAGTCCATCGAGGAGTATGACCTGGAGAATGTCTCATGAAGTTGATCATCACAAGTTAACCCGACTCAGTCCATCGAGGAGTACGACCTGGAGAATGTCTCACGAAGTTGATCATCACACTCTAAGAGCTTCACACAACTTTAGTTATCACAATGAATCACAATGGGATCAAACATCTACCCAAACAATCCTGTAAGGAGCTTTAGAAGCCACACTGCTTCGCGTACTGCCATACATACTGTAATATACTCGGCTTCTGCGGTGCTCAAAGCCACAAAAGTCTGTTTCCTGCTACACCAAGAAACCATGGTAGACCCCACACTATAGCAACACCTAGAGGTGTTCTTCCTGTCCACTGTGCTCCCTGCCCAATCAGAATCAGCATATGCCTACAATCTCATGTCAATACTGGAAGCATATCTCGGGCCATATCCAACTGTGCCTTGCAAGTATCTCAACACATGCTTCATAGCCCAATGCAACTGTCTCGGCTGACTCATGAATTGGCTAAGTGCACTCATTGCATAGCAAATATCTGGTCTGGTGTTAACCATATACATCAATGATCCAATTAGCTGTCTGTACATAGTCGGATCAATCAAGTCTGAATCGGAAGAAGATTCACTCAACCTCTTCAGATTCGACACCATCGATGTGGCCATGGACTTAAAATCCAACATCCTAAATCTCCTCAGAATCTCAACTGTATACTTCCCCTGACTTAGGAAGATCTCATCAGTTCTCTGCCACACCTCTAGTCCCAAGAAATAGTGCGTCATGCCAAGATCTTTCTTTTCAAACTCGGAGGCCAACTCATGTTTGCACCAAGCAATGAGACTCTCTGCTCCGGTGAGAAATAAATCATCAACGTACAGGATCAAAATCAGGGACTCACCATCAACAATCTTATAGTACAGGTTGGCATCAACAACACTCTTGGTGAAACCCAAACTCATTAGGTATCAATCAATCCTTGCATACCAAGCTCAAGGTGCCTGCTTGAGTCCATACAGGGCCTTCTTCAACCTACCCACATGGGACTCCTTCCGATGAATCAAAAAACCATCTGGTTGCTCGATGTACACCTCTTCCTCAATCTCTCCATTGAGGAAGGCTGTCTTCACATCCATCTGATGTAGTCTCCAACCCATGGCTGAAGTAAGGGAAATGATCGCTTGAATGGAGGTGTACCGAGCAACAAGAGCAAATGTCTCCTCATAGTCTATTCCCTCTACTTGAGAGAATCCTCTAGCCACAAATCTCGCTTTGTGCTTCTTGATGCTCTCGTTAGCTGCATGTTTGATCTTATAGATCCACTTGGAAGTCACCATAGACTTCCCTTAAGGTCTCGGAACAATATCCCACACATCATTCTTCATGATGGATTGATACTCCTCCATCGTGGCATCTCTCCATACTTGCTGACTAGATGCCTCCTCATAATAGCAAGGCTTAGAATAAATGATGTGGCTCATCGCTGCAACATAGCTCAAGAATCTCTGAGGTCTCTTGCTCTCTCTGAAAGTACCTTGGGGAGTTGCATGTCCCTCTACCTCCTGCAAAGTATGATGAGCCCATGTAGTCCTCTTCCGGCCTACTGCAATATCTCAGGGAACATCAACATGATCTACATGATCAACAGGCTCAACTATCACCGTGGACTCAACTGTCTCCCTCTGAATTGCTAAAGGTTGAGGAGGAGAAGATACCATATCCTCCTGCCTCTCACTGTCAATCTCCATGTGAGATCCTCTAGATCTCCTGAAGGCTACCCCGTTCTCAAAGGAAACATCCTTGCTCACCTCAATCTGTCTCTGACCTGGGATGTAGATCCGATATGCCTTCGAAGATTCATTGTACCCAACAAATGTACCCTTCCCTCCCGAAGGGTCTAACTTGGTCCTTTTCTCCTTGGGTACGTGAATGTATACATGACACCCAAATATCCAGAGGTGTCCAACCTAAGGATTCACTCTTGTGAAAGCCTCCTCGGGAGTCATGTTCTTCAAAATCCAAGTCTGAAGATCACATAGTATAAGTATCCACTTAAGGAAGCAAATGTCATAGGCCCACACAAATATGAATGCACCAAGTCCAAGATCCCCCTTGGATCTGTTGTCACTGCTCAGAAAAGATCCCTTGGCATTCTTGCCAAGAGCACAACCTCTGCAAATGCCATCATGCTCAACATGGAGCACTGGAAGACCTGTCACCATCTTCCCCAGAGCGGGAAGAGCTCTATAATGCAAATGAGCAAGTCTCCTATGCCATAAGTCACTTAGACTGATAGAATCATGCATCAAGGCCTGGACTTGTCTAACTGTCAATCTGTACAAACTCCTTGTCTGGTCAAACTGCTTTATGTCTCAAACTAAAGACTATCTAATATGTTGTCTTTTGCAACTGTCACTATAGCTCCCTCTCAGAGCTATCATTGGTGACCTGCCTCCATGGTAACCTGCTCGGAACAACAAACAAGAACAACAACACCTCCATGGGATTTAACAAGATAACCTGCTCGGAACAAAGTCAACAACCAAGAATATCTCCTAGAGGAGATTAATTTAGCCTGCAAACAAGAGCATCTCATGATGATCCTAACTTCAATAGATCAAAATGGAACATAAGATCACAATAATGTCATAACAGCTAGAGGCATATCAAAACAATCAAAGCTGAAGTCTTCACTTCCAGGGAGGGTGCACTGTTTCTCTGAATGTACTGGATCTGAGATCCCTTGGATCTACATATTGTCGTTTGGACAAAAGATCCCTTCTCCTGCAAGCACCCTCATGATAATGATACAATTTTAAACATATACAAGTGCGTACCTCAACTTGTCTTCTAATATCAAGGCTTGTGCAATTGGCAACTGGCAGCTGGCAACTGCAACTGGCAGTTGGCAACTACAACTGGCAACTGCAACTGGCACGAAGCAACTGACATTGCAACTGGCACTGCAACTGCAACTGACACGAAGCAACTGGCACGAAGCAACTGGCATTGCAACGACAACTCTCCAATAGGTTGCTCAACGAGCTTGACAAGGTTTAGGTCTTGAGCATCAACAAATTGCAACAAGGTGGTAAATCTCACAATCTTCCTTTTAGTGATTAGACTGATTTGAAGGAAACCTGCTCTGATACCATGTTGAATTTTCATTAGTTTTGTTAACATTAGATTTACCATAGCAATTTGATCTTCTTTTTGCATGCTCGTTTCACCATAGGCGATGCTGCACCATCGCCACCCAACCATTGACACCTACTCATGCCTTCCCCCAAGCTAAGCATATATTGCAATATAAAGCAGTAGTTTATCTTCGGAAACCCTTCTACACAAAGGAAGAAAACCCAACAAACTTTTCTTATAGAGAATATCCTTGCCAAGAACAAGCAGTATCTACTAGAGCAAACCAGCAAAGAAGAATACTTATCTCAACAAGAGATAACCCAGCAATATTGCTGCAGCATACCCTAGCCAGAGCGCTAGAGTGTCTTGCCTCCACCAGCGCACCACTAAGAGATGAACCCTCCACTTGCACCCTTTTTTCTTCTGCAGCTGCAACTGCTACTGCAGCTCTTGTTCACACTTGCGCTATGTATCAATGTGTGAGTGTGTCAAATGAGGAAGGTGTCACCTTTATTTATACTAATCTGTCCAGTAACTTTTCAAGCAGGGCCGACTGGACTTTCTGGAAAATATATTTTCTGTTTATATTTTTCTGCTGGAGCCGACTTTACTTCTGGAGCATTATAATTCTTCTTTATTATTTTCTTGTGAGGCCGACTTCTCTTCTGGGATCTTCTTTGACTTCTTGGCATCTTCATCTATAAGAAAAGTTGTCCCAGAGGTGAATACCTCCCGCTGCTACCAAAACCATCAACATGGTTGACAGATTCATGTATGATTGTATGATGTATAGATGTATGCATTCACCTAGTTGAATTTGAAAATTGTAATTGGACACTGCCTTGTGTCTATTTGTGATTAATCATGATTCATTAATTGTAAAATTACTACTTTATGATATTTTCTAGTTTTTTCTTTATTCAAGGGGTCCCCTATGACCTTTATGCTGCCGTCCCTTGAAATTTTGGGTGGTCCTTTAGTAATCCTTGAATCTTGTCCCCCAATCCCCCGTTCCCACATTCAAAACTGCTGTAAAATATACATCTAATATGTAAAAGGGCTAGTATGGTTGACGGATTCATGTATGATTGTATGATGTATAGATGTATGCATTCACCTAGTCGAATAATGAATTTGAAAATTGTAATTGGACACTGCCTTGTGTCCATTTGTGATTAATCATGATTCATTAATTGTAAAATTACTCTTTCTGATATTTTTGTAGTTTTTTCTTTATTCAAGGGGTCCCCTATGACCTTTATGCTGCCGCCCCTTGAAATTTTGGGTGGTCCTTTAGTCATCCTTGAAACTTGTTCCCCAATCCCCTGTTCCCACATCCAAAACTGCTGTAAAATATATATCTAATATGTAAAAGGGCTAGTATGGTTGATGGATTCCAAACATTTTTTGCTGGGAGGTGTGTATACAAGACTATACGAGTTCACATGGCCAAGAATGGAGTGTACTTATTGCATGTCATGGGCTTGTGACTCAGACACTAACATACTTACATCTAGATTCTTAGAACCCTTAGATTCTGAAATGGACTTGTGTTATACATGTGATATTTGTGGTCAATGTGTGCTCCTTGTAGCCTTCATCTGTGCATGCTATAGGAGTTGGTATGTTATTGTCTTGGACTGGTATTGTTTTGCCTAAATATACGGACAATTAAACTTGTCTTGGCAATAATTTATAAGGAAAAGTTCTTCATGGCCCAGGAATGGGTTAGTGGGATAAATATTTCCCCATGATACATTGGTTAAATATCATATTTCATTCATATCATTTAGTGAAAGTTATTGCAGTAACATGTATATTTTAGAGAGCATCTTGTTGATGATTTGATTTTGAAAGTATCAAACTACTAGTCTTCATGTAGTTGATGTAGATTTTGTTTTGCAGATTATATCAAAACATGTAGCTGAATGCATCCGTGTTATCTGCATTTTCAGACTACACATTTTCTTTTATACTACAATGGATTCTTTCTGAATGTGATAAAGACCATTGTCTGTTTGTTTACTAGTAAAGTTGTTGCTACTCTCAATTGTTTTAGGAAACCCTCGTGAGATTTAAATAATGCAATGCAGGATGCAAATATGCATTTGGATGGTGCACAAGTGGAAACTTTGGTACATGGAACTGGACATGAATGCTGTAGAAGCGATTTCACTGCTTTTGGTGAACATACTACGGTAGTTCACAAGGAACATACGAACAAAACAAAAAGAAAGAGGACTGTCTTTATTTGGGATATGGATGAAACACTTATTTTACTCAAATCGTTGCTAAGTGGACAATATGCTGAAGCATCCAAAGGGACAAAGGATGTTCAGCATGGCAAAAGGATCGGAAGGCAATGGGAAAGGCACATCCTTCAAGTCTGCGATGAATATTTCTTTTATGAGCAGGTCTGTTATGTGGGTCATTTAGATTATTTTGTTACTTCCTTAAGGGTTATGATCCACAGTTGCTTCATTGCATCTATTGTGCTCTGTCTATTTTATCATTTGACAATGTTTTATGTCCTTGGTTTCTGCAACTGAAAAAATTCCAGAGATGCCAAGGTCTTTCATTTATGTTATTTAACAGGACATGTCTAGGATCACTTTTTTAATCATCATATTGACAGTTTTGTGGAAGCAGGTTGAAAACTTTAATGAGCCAAATCTGGATACATGGAATGAATATGATGATGGCATGGATCTATCAAATTATGATTTCAACAATGATGGATTAGCTCAACCTTGTGATGATGCAAACAAAAGAAAACTTGCCTATCGGCTCCGTTCTATAGGCAATAAGTATGCACAGGTGCTCACAATCCAAACGCTATCAAAGAATGAACTTAGGATGCAGGAAGGCGTGTAAATGTTTGTGACTAAATGGTGTATGTGTGCAAGAACATCTATATTGTTTTTCAAAAAAAGAATCCTCTTTTCATTAGCTGAAAATGATTACATTTGCACTGGCTGTGAGCTCATCTTTTCATAAAATATCTGTGTATGTCTGAGAGATCCAAAGGTCTGATAATAGTACTAGTAATCACATCGTGAGAAAGGAGCATAAAAGGTCTGAAATGCTATTCTATCCTATGAGATCTGTTTAACCAAACAGTATTCCTCAGTAGATTAGAGTATGTACCTCCCCACCAGTTGTCTCTATGTGCAGTTTTCCAGGGTCCAGTTGAGACGCTGCCTTTGTTAGTGAGTTTGCTTCTGTGTTCAATTCTCTATAAATGTGGGCAAATGTGTCCCTGGTGTTCCTTAGGCTCACCTAATGATGGGTGCTGTTTGTTTGCAGCGTTCTGTTGAGCCAGCCATTGATGACTTTGGAGTCACCATAAACATCTAGGTCCAGGGCACCCTTTTCCAAGGCTAAAACACAAGAACATGTATATGCATGAAAAAGCTTATATGAATTGATAAGAAACGATTCCACATTTTTCAACATAACAAAGCAGCCTATGAATGAGCATTGAAACTTTTTACAATTAAAAGTATGTTTTATTGACAGATCATATTTAACTTTGGTGAACTTGAGCATCTTTGTTAGTGATAAAGTTTATTTGGAGCCCTTTATGTAGTGCCGCTATTGGTTATGTGCTTCTGTCCGAATGAGATACATGGTCAGCCTAGGTCAATAAGTGTATTAGAATGGGCCCACACTTTGTGTGAAATCTGCAAAGTCTGTGAAAGCTATCCAATGAAATCAAGCCCTCATTGTTGGAAAGGGGCCTGTACTATAACAGGGTCTAAGGGCAAAGCAGGAAGCTTCTGCTTCCCCTCAAATCTCTGACAAGCTTCACATGCTTGTACAAATGCATGTGCATCTGCAAATAATGTAGGCCAGTAATAACTAGTGTGTATGATCTTGTGTGCAGTGGTCCGAGCAGAAAAATGCTCACCACACACTCCAAAATGTAGATTGTGTAAGATCTCTCTAGAATCATCATAATCCACACACCTCAAAATGATACCGTCGGGATTCCTCCATCCCAAACCGTCCTGCACAAAACAATATCTTGCTGCCCAAAGCTGTAGAGATCACCTTTGTGTCTTGTTGAAGTTAGTCGGATAGGATAAATTCTTTAAATAAATATGAGATCAGAATAACAATCACACTTTTCTAATGAAATAGACAAAGAATTTACCTGACCTTCTTCATGCATATCTTGTAACGCATCCAAACTGTTCTCATCCATCATCTTAGCCAATCCTTGGCCCCTGATCAGTTTGGTGGGCTTGATTTCAAGGTCATACTCTCGGATCTTGGTGATCCACCTTCCCTTGGTTCCGCTACATTCCTTTTGTATCAATACTTGGTGTGGTACATATGCTACTACTCTAGCATTCCAAAAGTACTCTTTGAAATAAGCCAATGCTTTTACCAGTGCATAAGCTTGTTTTTCCATAAACTCGTATTTCAATTCCGATCGTTGGAAAACTTTGCTCATGAATGCTATAGGCTGCTCCATACCGTCATTGTTTTTCTGCAAAGACATAGCAGCCATTGTGAAATCGGACGCAAACGAAAATAATTGGAATCTCTACAATAATCAGGACTAATGAGTACAAGAGAGTGACACAAAGGCTGTTTAATGTCTGGGAAAGCCTTCTTGGCTTCATCACTCCACTGCAAGTCATGGCCTTTCTTCAGCATATCTGAGATAGGCTTTATGATCTCCGCAAAGTTGGGAATGAACCGCCTCATGAAGTTAATCCTGCCATAGAAAGACTGAATTCCTTTTTTGCTCCGAGGGAGTACCTCTTGTATACCTTTGACCCTGTCAGGATGCTCTCTTACACCATCTTGGGAAACAATGTGTCCCAAAAGCTTTCCTTTGAACACTCCCATGATTGACTTTTTGGGGTTCAATGATATACCAAGTGACATGCACCTGTCAAAAATCTTTCTCAAGTGAGTAATGTGATCATCACAATTTTTAGAAAAAACAGTAATATCATCTCGATAAACCACAATAAACTTGAAAAGATAATTTGAAAATGCATAATCCATGGCACGCTGGAACATAGCTCCAACATTCATGAGTCCAAAAGGCATGCAAATATATGAATATGTGCCCCATGGGGTCGTAAAACTAGTTTTATACATGTCATCTTTGTTTATTGCTAGTGCTACCTGATTATTCCTCGAAAATCCATCTAGCATGGACATCATACCGGAACCTGTGACAGCTAGGAGCACATGTTCCATGCTTGGAAGTGGATAGTTATCTTTTAAGGATGCCAAATTTAAATTGCGAAAATCAATACATACTCTTATCTCACCAGTCTTCTTTCTTACCGAGACTATGTTCGTAACCCAGTTCGAATATTTGATTGGTTCAATGATTCCGGTCTCATAAAGTTTCTGCAACTCTTTTTGTTTTATGGGGGCCACCTTTGGGTTCATGCACCTCTATCGCTGCCTGAATGGTTTGGCACCTTCCTTCAACAGTATTGCATGACTGGTGATCTTTGGATCATATGTTTTTAGTTCATCTTATGTCCATGCAAACACGTCCATGTATTCTCTTACCAGCGACGCAATCTTTTTCCTTTCTTCTGGAGTGCAACCCTGCCCAATTTTGATGAGCCTAGGCGTTTCCTTCGATCCAATGTCTACCTCAACCACCTGTTGACGTGCATAACGTTTGTTAGTTCCCAAAAATGCATTAGATCTACAAATAATCTTTCTAAGGGAACCAAACCTTTGGGAATCTTATTGCTCTTCAACTGGATTATTGGAGCATCCTCTCCATCCTTTATCTCATCGATTACATGGTTAGAAAATTCATTTATGCAATTTGAAAAACTATATATTTGTCTATCATCTTCAAATACTTGCCATGATCCAATGTTATCAGGAACAAAAGGACGAAATGATACCTCAACCATGTATTTGATGTACGTATGGGGTGTGCATGGCTGGAAAAGTGTAGCTGCAGACACCATCGAGTCTGCTAGCTTGTTAAACATGCGAGGGATTGCAGTGATATTGAATGCATCAAAGCATTCTGTTTCATCCCATACTACATGTAACATCCCTATATCTCTTAAGACGGGGATACCTTGCTTCACAATACATTTTCACTTGATTTACAATAAGCTTAGAATCCCCTTCTACATTCAACATTTTGATTCCCATTTTCCTTGCTCTTTGAAGACCTAACAATAAAGCTTTGTATTCCGCCATATTATTAGTACAATCAAATTCCAAACGAAATGAAAATGGAAAAATCGTACCTGAAGGGGTTGTGAGGATAAATCCTGCCTTTGATTCGGACCTGGATTGGGCGCCATCAAAGTGATGGTCCATACTCCATCATCTGTACTCGCATGCATCGATATAGTTGGTTCCTCTTGGTCTTTTGTAATCACATAAGCCCCCAACTTGGTTTCGTCTATCTCATGAAACAACGGTTCATTGTCCATCTGCCATGGATCTTCCACATGCTGTAACATTTTCTGCTCCCAAAATAACCTTACTTTGTTTGTGGGAGTGATCAAGATGTTTGCATAAGGCCAGTCCATCTGGATGCTTCCTCCAACATCTCCTGCCCACTTCTTGGACAAAAGCATGCCCCATTTTACAGGACAATCAATTATGATCACATCGATGGCAAAAACCTTTAATTGGCATATATGTAAACGAATTTGGAGGTTTTAATTCACCCCGCAAACCTGTATCTCTCTTGCATCTACTGCCTGTACATTCCTGTATGGTTTAGTGATTTGCAAACCCAACTCACGCATGATCACAAGAGTCATTATGCTAGTAGAAGCACTAGAATCTAACATGGAATTTCTCAAAAGTAAACCATTAACGAACAAACAAATGTGAAAAGGAGCAGGATCATTGTCATTCTTACCCATACCAAGGAAGATTTGTGGGTTTTCATTAGAAAGATTAGTTACGTTACTTGAAACCACAAATCGACTCATTGCTTCCTTTTGACTCGTCATGAAAATCAAATCTTTGAGAGGCATTGGGATTTTAATCTTGCCTAACTCACCCTCCAAAGAAAAGTTCAAAGGTTCCTGCTGGATTGGGGTAGCCATCGAGGGAGTATCTTTCTTTGTCATTGGTGCAGTTAGGGTTTTGCCTTTCCTTGCATGTGTCTTTGTGATTTCAGCCACCATGTCTGTGGCCTTAGATTTAGCCCTTTGAATGTGTTCATGAGTCATTTGGCCTCCAGGGATCATCCTACTAGTTGGCTACATGTCTATTTTGCACACATCAAATTGTTCCTAATTTACATGCATGGAATTTTTAGCACTTACCCTCTTACCATGTGAGACTTGAAAAGATCGGGAACTTCGAACTTAGTCCATTTCAGACAACATGTTGACTATATCATCATGTTGCCCGAAGGATTCGTTTCCTTGATCAGGAGCATATATGTAAGTGGTTTGTGCAAATACAACACATCCCTCTTCGTTATGGGGTAGCTCGCAAGCTTGACAATATTGACTTGTTGATGAGTGGTCAACGAAATTGGTACTTGTCATTGGTACTGGAACCTTCTATTCCTCTAGCTTCTTCGCATGTTGGAAGGTATTTTTGTGTTGGAATGATCTCTTGTTTGCATGCATGTTTTGCTGGGTCTGCATGTTCTTCTCCATCTTTATGACCTTGTTGCTCAAATCGTTCAACAGATCAACGATCTTAGAAGGTAACTCATCCTTGTTTGATGCTACTTCTTCCTTAGGTTCTTGAAGTCCTTTGATAGAAGGATCTTGGACTTTCCTCGCTTGTGGATCAAAGAGTCTTGCAAGCAACAATTGAACTTTCTGAGCAGTCGAAATATTTTTGTCTATCTTGACTTTAACAACCAAAGAAACATCTAGATTTTGGGTTCCTTCTCCCCAAGCAAAAAACCAAAGGATCCATCAAATGATTTGAAATAATATAATAATGTAATTTCAGCGTTAGGCCTTGTTATCCCCATTTTGTGGATAACTAAGGAGATTATGTCCCGAGGCCCTTAGGTTGCAGATATGGAGTGCCGAGAGACTACATGACCAACAATACCATTTGCACAGATGGAAAACCCACTCACCACCACATATGGTCACAGATTTGCAGATGGCATCCACCACACTAGCTGGATTCTGGAAGGCAGTGGGCCTTGCTCCATGAGGTACAAGTTAGTATTATGGTGAGCATCATTTCAATATTTAAGCCATTTGATTATGTTGTATCTTAGATTGCTCTAGATTTCATGATATATGCTTGGACATTATGCCTTTTTCCCTGCTTCACCTTGGTGGTTGACATTGTTCCCTAGTAAGT
>SNQJ01S0053377.1:86689-101180 GCA_010110895.2 Picea sitchensis
TGTGTGATCTATAGATGGAAGTGTCTCTCCACCTATCCAAGATCACGTAGATCTTGGTATCAAACCAAAGATCTCCACCTTGGTCTCCCACCAAGGATTTCTACCTCCTGGCATCTCGCCAACGGTCACTACTCTTGGCATCTCGCCAAGAGTCACTCTCTTGGCATCTCACCAAGAGCACCTAGATCTCGGCATCTAACCAAGATCCTCAACTTGGCCTCTCGCCAAGTAGCTTCCACTTGAAGTGGAACCAAAATCTGATCTGCCCGTTTCCGTAGCCAAGTGAGGCTCAAGCCTCCATGGTGCCCTGCTGCTGCTCCTCATCAATCTTTGATGCTCTGAAGCCCTTGCACCAACCCTCTGTCTCGGCAACTCTGAAACTGAAGCTGTCCCAGGTGGACGAGTCCTCCCTGATGATGGTGTTCAAGAAAATTGAGTCTGAGCTCCCTCTGAATCACTACTATGAGTCAATAGGTCATCCTCAACTCTGTCTCCCCACCTGATGCTGGATGGTGTAACAACAGACAAAGTAGTCGCGAATGCACACTCTCTCGCAAACTGTTCATCGAACTCAAGCTCCTTTGCTGTCGCTGTTGAAACATCCTACTTCTTCTTCTTCTTCTTCTTGGGACACTGTCTTGCATAGTGACCCATCTACCTACAAGCAAAGCATCTCACTGTGCTCATGTCTCTCTTCTGCCCACCACTGCTCTCTCCCTGTGGTGGGGCCCCAAACTTGGGACCCAGTCAACCTCCCCTGTCGGTCTTCTTTTTGCCTTTTGTCCAAAGAGCAAGGTCTTCATCACCCTGCAATGTCTGCTGCTGTCCAGAAGCCTCTGATATAAGTCTAGTCTCCTCCTAAACGAAATCATCCCACAATCTCTCCCAAGTGGGCATGATCTCCCTGGAAACAATGCCACGAACAAATAGACCCCATGGTTTGGTGAAGCTGTTTAAGGCTCTCCTCACCATAGAATCTGGGTCCACTACCTCTCCAACGGCTCCAAGCTCGTCTCTGATCTAGGTGTATCGGCCAAGGAAAGAAGTAACCGACTCATCCTGGAGCATACAAATGCCCCTGAGTCGATCATACAGAACCATCTTCCGGTTCTGGTTAGAACTCTGTTAAAGATTGCAAAGAGATGCCCACATCTCAAATGCATAGGCTTTCCCAGTCAAGTGGGGAATGATGTGATCCCTCACTGCATCACACATCGTCCTCTTTGCCTTGTTGTTCCTCTTCTTGAACTCTGCTAACAAGACGGGAGTAGTAGCAGGAGGAATAGGAACATCCGCCTCAACTATATCCCATAGTTCGAGGTCCTCTAAGACAAAGAAGATCCTGGCCTTCCAAGGCGACCAGTTACTAGCTCCAACTAGCCTATCCTCTACACGCATATGAGATGCTGACATCATTGCCCTCTGCACTCAAACCGATGCTGCAACTGTAAAGGAACGTTTCCTCACTCCCGTCAACACAGGTGTGAAAAGAGGCAAATGAACACCGACCTCACTCCTAGCAATATAGGTGTGAAAAGAGGTCGTGAAAAATCAGCCTCACTCCTACCACATAGGTGTGAAAAGAGATTGACCAAATGTCCACCAACTGCTCTACAACTCTCCACAAAAATTCTTCCAACAAGCTGCCACTAAACTCTGTCAATGGTTGTCCACAAAATCTGCCTAAAAGATGTCTAAAACAGTCCTCCAAGATGCTGTCCAAAACTCAGCAAAAATCAGCCACCAAGCTCTGATACCATGAAGATTTTCCAGGTCCTAACAAGCTGCCAACTAGGTCTGTCTTTGACCTCAAGTTGGCTCTAAGTTTCAACTGTCAAACAAGGGTTTGYTGYTGTTTTATRACARCAAACTGTTYAGTAACTTCTTYGHTGTTYYRTTAYRGTTACATAGGCCAWWWDGGTGCTCTARCATGTAGKTTTTGTCACCAAGAWGTTARCACATGCATACCATAARYTATRTAACACACCTAGAGATCTTTTAGAGCTGAAATAATGTTGTTCTAAACACTAGCATACATGAAAATGAACACAGGTATTTTTGGTCAACATGACCCTGGATAAAACCCCCCTGGGGAAAACCAGTTTGGAATCTGAGTGTATAAATGTGGAGAAAAGAAGGTGGAATACAACAAGTACAATAAATAGATGAACCTGATACAATAGCAGCTTGAACCAAGCTGAAACACAAGCCCAAATGAAGAAGATGTGCCCTAGGATGGTGCGCCCTCCTCACAAGTTGTCAAAACCACTGAACTGAAGCTCTCTGCCAACTGGAAGCTCTGATGGAGAAACCCTCCTACAATACTCTGAATCTGTACTGTAGCTCTCCACTGAAACTGTCCTCAAGGCAAACTGATTTCTGCAAGTCCTCCCTGCTAGCTGTGCGCCCTCCTCCTAGCAAGAACTAGCTCCACAAATAAATGAAGGACTAAGCTTGCTGTATACCACCATGAATGTGGGCGCCCAAGCTTTCCTCACTCAATGCATCCAACCTCATCCTCATGCTCTCCCAACTCTCTTGGTGAACATAACAAGGAATGATGAGCCTCTCCTTTGCCCTTGCGCCCTCCTTAAGGAAGCATAAGGAAACCTAAAATATGAGTGGATGGGATCATCTCGTCTCATTCCTAATCAATGGTTGAGATCATCTCAAAAGAATTTCAACTCAAAACCCACTTTACTTAAGTTTCCATGGTTTCACTTCATGTCCCTCAATTCACCCACAAAGTGAATTAATTGTCAATTTAGGCCAAAATGACCAAATTTCACTTTTGACTTATATCTCCTAAGTCAAAGTGAAATTAGACATAAAGTACATGGTAGTAGGTACATGGTACAAAGTACTTCCCACGTGTTTAGAAGCTCACAAACACAAGGGGACCACTTTCCAAGGTACCCAAATCTCAATAGGTTACTCACTGAAGCAACCTAAAAGCCCCAGATAGCTAGCAATGTATCTGTACTGGGGGGCCTGCATATACATATCTTTATTGTTTTTAAGAGACATGTTCATCTCTAAATGCACATAATTTTTTGATATAATAAAGAATTTTCACAGATATAATGAGTATGGGGCTCATTTTGTTCATTTTGGTTTGGCCACCAAGCTAATGTTCCATGATTATGTGGATCATGAATCATTTTTGTTTGCTCATGCTCTTAGATTTACTTATCTAGCCTTACACAAACCTTAGCAAAAGAAGTTTGTTTCATACTGTATTTATGGTAGCTAGGATGGATAGCTTCATTTCTACATGCATACAAAATGTTCATTATAAAACAAGGTTTCCAATAACTATAATGAACATTGTAATCAGTCGGTGTTTTTTTTGAGCCACTATGGGAATGTCTTCGCTGATCATGCGGTGAAATGAGTGACTGTTGTCCTTCCTGCTCACTTGTTATCTATATGGCTCAAAACCTAATATAATGAACGATGCCTCCAATTGTCTTTATTGTGCTGAAGATGTATGTTTTATTTCTGAATGCATCTAAAATATTTTTAATGAAACAAGGATTTTCTGTAGCTATTATGAATATGGGTTGGTAATGTCAAGCTAGCAATATGGCCGAACATGAGTTGTTTTCACCAATTGCTTTGCACTTAGTATATAGACATGTAACCTGTTTAATAATGCATCTGAGTTCTGTTGAAACTAACATTTTCCTGAACAATAGGGGCTGCATAAATTACTTGACGACGACCAAATTAAGGTCTGGAAAGATCTATATGATGTCACTGATGCCTACACTGATGGGTGGCTATCTGCAGGTATGGTTTAGATGAAGGTCATATGTAACAATCTCTCAAAGTCTTGAACCCCCTTCGGACAGTTTATCTACTGAATTCTTTTGGTTAATGTTTTCATATTCTGGTGAAACACTTCAAAGAATGATAATTTTTGGCTTGATTGCTTGTTTACATGAGTGGCATGTACTGATATTTTAATTTTTTGTGAATAACAACTTTACATTTGTCTTTCATCCTTTTCCTCCACATTTCACTACCTTGGAAGTGTTATCGCACAGATTGTAGCTTGGGCAAAGCCCAACCCAAACCACAAAGGTGTGACTGACAACTATGGGAGTATTTACCCATTGTCACCTTAGATAAACACTCCCCTCACTTTAGTGATGATGAAATCACCACAAGGGGGGAATCCTAGGTGACCCTAGGGGGATTGAGATGGAAAGTGAAAGGATACGAGAGGTGCCCCTATAGGTCTGTAATGATCCCAAGCCATTATGCAAGGATCATCACGGTTTTGGTGTCTTTTTTAAACTTTTCTGGTTGGTATTTCGTCAAACACTGCTTTGCTGGTCTACTTGTTTACTTGTGTTTACTAGCTGAATGGCCTCTTGATTTCAGCCTTAGGGTTTACTGATGTTGTTATATATGTGTACAGCTATAAACAAGAATGAGCAAACCATGGAACATACCTCAACCATATGCAATATGATAGACAAGCCAAAACATCTCAAAGCTGCTTTTATTCATGAAATAGAAAAAACCTGCTACAATGAAGATGCGGTTCTGAAATGCTCTCCAAGGATATGGCCAAGATGGTAGACAATAGAGCTGCTACAAAATGCTCAGATAATGATAGAGACAAAATTTGGATAAGAGAAATGAGACCTGCGATCGTTGGTTGCTAAAGCTCCTCAACAATTCGATACGGTGCCAAAGATATCCAATCACCTCAAGAAATATGACAAACAATAGATCAGGTGATGGTAAGAACAACCCAAATACCCAAATCTTCAAGATCCCTCTCAAACCACAGCAGATATGAACTCTCAACTGAATGGTGCATTCGGTGGATATTTGAAACCTAATAGTCGGCCCTCTCTCTCCTAGGGGACATCAACAACTCCACCGATCCACTAGAATGATAGATCGAGGACACGACAATGAATACCCAAGTGCTCAAATCAGCAAAATACCTACTAGATCCTTAAATCTATCTACCCTCCAAATAATAGTGCGCCATCCTCTTGGGAAATCATCCCACCATCAATACAAATAAACCTGCCACCGAAATACCTCAAGAAACCACCAAGAATGATGCTAAAACACCTGCAAAGAAAACCCAATAACCAGAATCTCCAAAATCCCTTCTCCTCGGCTAGGACAAATCCCTCCTCAATAGATAGTTAGCCCCTTGTTGGAAACCCCTAGTGAGTTAGCCCTCTCTCCTCTGCACAAATGTGATGTGGAATCCTCCTGGCCGAGTAGATCACGGAACTAGGAGAGATGGTGTGGGTGGAGTATTGCATCTCTGAGACCTATCTTGGGACAAGCTAGGTGGATTTTTTCACCATTGAATCATCCTCTAGGATTTGTTAAGTCAAAGCCCTCAAAACTAACCCTAATGTTGGGCTCCTTAGCTAGAAGCTAGATATCAAATTAAGATCATACATGAATAATGAGTAGAGGCCCTTGCCTTCCTTTTATACTTTTTTGGCTCCTTGTCCCTTCAAAGTGACTTCCATTTTATTAATATTTAATTAATTAATTAACTTTTTACCTTTGAAAGCTCCTTATCACTCCTTGTGGCGACTTTTGTGCTGAAAGTTACTTCTAGCCATCCCATCTTGTGGTGTTGCTCCTCGATTCCAATGAGCTATTACAGTTAGAGGTTCCTCCAAGTAATATGCCCAAAATGACCTCTTAGGTGATTTCAATTAACTTATAGCTCAAAATAGTCAAAATCATGCGTCCTTCGAATCTGTGAAATAAAATCCAACTTGTGCAAAATGGCTCATAATGATGGAATATGATGATCAATGCAAAGTGGACCCATGATGGAATATGATGATCAATGCAAGCTGGACCCCACAATGCCTCTCAAATACCCCTGTACTCGCTATAACATCTATCTGGCTACTCTGGTCATCATAAATCTCTGCACTGTGATGATGTCCCAAAGTGGGGACATTACAAGGTCAAGGTCAAGTGTAAAGATGAAGCTAGGGAAAGAGTCTCGTAAGAAGGTAATTGGTTGCCAAAGATGATGTACCTACAAAACAATGCTAGCCCTACCAAGAACAAGACAATATATAGTGATAAATGCTTCAAAACCAAGGGGGATTCAACAAGTAACCTTGCTGTCCCAAATTGAAGCAGTATAGAAATATATATATATCAGCAATGAACAATAATAATAGCTGCAAATTTAACCATCTAAAATCAAGTACAAGATGTTGGAAACTAAGCTAGCAATGACTAGTTGAACTTCCAATGACTAAAACAAGATTTGATGGTGATTAGAGGGCTGTTATGTAGTGTTATCAGCAAGTTATGTAACAGCCTAATGGATGTAGCAATCAATTGCTACAACAACAAATTATAGCCACCAAAATCAGCAAACAATCCACCCAAAAAATAGCTAATGACTAGTAGATTAATTATGGCAGATTGCAAGTAGATTTTAGTGGTAGAATAGAAAGTAAACAATGAGATTTAGATGAGTTTGCTGCAGCCCTATTGGCTGTAGCATAAATTTATAACAGCAGTAAGAATTACTCGGCCAATCAAGACGCCCGTAGGGCACACGAAGGCCTATAGCATGTAGAAATAGATCCAACTTAAACAATTGCAATATCTCAAAAATTCACGTATACCAATGCATGAATATACAATCTCCAATGGAATTTGATTAGTGCTTTATCAATTGGGTTAATGGAGTCTCTTGTGTATGAACTATAGGGTTTGTTACTTCTCTAGGGGTGTGAGCCTTTTTACTCTCTAGAGCAAACAAAACCTAGCAAGGTAAATCTACAAGGACGTAAGCCCTTTTACTCCTTGTAGCAACCTTTGCAAAATAGCTCTTTCGATGACAAATAAAGATAGATCTTGGTGGAGGGTTTATGCCTTTATACTCCTCCAAAGATTTAGAAAAATTAACCTTGAAACAAGAAGAAACAACACAATATGCAGAAAATTCCTTTTTTACCAAGAATATTCCATCACATTTGCAAAGAGACAAGCATCAAGAGATAACGCCTTAGCCTTCCTTCCAATAGACAAGTAAATAGCATCCACAAAGCATCAAGAGAGAGATAGAGTGATTTGCCCAAGTAGGGAGAAAATTTCAGCCAAGAAAGTATGTAATTCTCAAGCACCTGATCATAAAATGACATTGAGGTGGCCTCTATTTATATGAGGTCACCTAAAACCAATTTGTCCATTTTTTAAAATGTCAACAACAAATTAGAGAGGTCGACCTCCTCTATTTTCCCTTTACAACTTAAAATTACAAAATACATAAAGTAATTCCCCTTTTAGGGGTGACGTCATGCCCTAAAGGGTGACGTTAGGCCTCCAAGAGAGATGTTGAGCCTCTTGATGAGGATTGTTGGGACTTCAAAGGCCATGTGCCTTGCTGTGTGTCTCTCTCTCCATCAAACCAAGTCACATCACCACCAACCATGAGAATCCCATCAAAAAACCTAGCCTCCATGTAACGTCTAGGGCATAAAATGTGACGTTTTAGGCCTCCAATGGCCAACGTTGAGGTGCAAGGGGCCACAATGTGATCATCTCATGGTGTCCAAGTGCTTCAAAAGACAACATTCATCCTCCCAATTGTCCAATGAGAGGGGGCACATCATCCAACCTGTGGGCTTCATGCCCCTATGAAGGTCCAAGCAACCTTGTGCCTCCACGAACAAGATTTCACCTGGCAAGGTCCTGCAAAGACAAAAAAGTACGCCCTCCAAGGGTCCACAAGTCACAAGTATCATGCCGAGTAAGCCATATTTAATAAAAGAACCACCCAAACATCTGTATCAAATCCCCCCTTTTCAAAATAAGCAAATCCTCAAAGACCTTATACAACTTACCAAATTTAAGTATGGGAGGGTTGTCATGGTGCTATATTGGGTAGATCATTCCCCAAGTCAAGGAGTGTTTCCCAAGAGGACCTTCTCTAAGTCATGTAAAAGAGTATGAGGTGGATGGGGGTGTGACTTTTGGGCATGGGCTTTCTTGACATACAAGGGTTCATATTGTCTCATTTATGGGTGCCTTTGTAGAGGGTGTGTTGCATCCTCATTTTCAATACAACCTTTTTCCAAGCCCTTTTATTTGCCATTAATTGATTAAGGTCCGAACATTGAGGGAAAGTAAAGAGTACCACAATTCTACTCGAGGCTAGAACACATTGAGTGCCATGTGCGAGGAAAGTAAAAGACACTGCAATGCATTCCCTCAACAAGCGGGACATCTAGTTATGTGTTTTATTTTACAGGTCCTTAAATTTTGTGGAGAAGCATTTCATTGGTCTTAGGACCTTAGGGTGAGCATTTGGAGGATAATTCATTGGCTTTTATCTTTTGCCAGGTACAAGCCTCTGGGCCTTCAACCCCTTCTTCCCATGAACTGAGGTACAAGCCCTTCTTGGGTCAATATGCCCGAAAACCCAAAAGATGAGGAAACAAAAGGGAATAATTAATGGAAAGTAATAAGTATGTGTGGGAATGGTACAATGACCCTTCAAGGAGACCCCCTAGTAGCAACCCTTTGCCCGACGGTGACCCACTTACTAGGACAACATGTCAACCACCAAGGTGAAATGAGGCAAAAGGCATAATTTCCAAGCAAATGTTTTCAAAATCAAGAAAGGACCCTTTGCAACATGTTCAAATGCTTCAAACAGTAAAATGCCACTTACCATGACACCGGACTTGTTACCTCATGAAGCAAGACCTGTTGTCCTTTGTGGGCCAAGCTAGCATGGTGGATGGTGCTACCATAGATCAAATGGTGATGAGTGGTAATTGGAGGGGCTCTATTTGCTCATCCGTCTCTCGGCACTCCATGTGTGCAACCTGCGGACCTCGAGACATCATCTCCTTAGTTATCCCTAGGAATGGGGGATAACAGGAAGTAATGGAAAGGAGGATTGCGGTGCTTTCTCTCTCTTAATACTTTTACAATTTAATTTATTTATTGAACCATCTGAATATAGAATGATAACTTTTTCTCATTTGTGTTCTTATTTTATGGGCATGCTATCAACAATTGTGAATAGTCTTTGTCGATGGACTTAAAAGTGTTCCAACATTGAAGGCAATGTCAAAGCTGCTTCTGGGATTATGGCAATGACTTTGTTTAATTTTCCCATTCAGTACATCTACCTCTATATGTCCTTGTATTCCTAATGGTAAAAGACTTCAAAATATGAAATTGACAAGCAATTTAAAGGAAGTTTTTGTTCTCCTTATGATCACATTTTAGAATTAAAGATTTCATGCTTATGTCATTTTAAAAAAGTTTATAGTGTACCATTGATGAGACTTAGTTTAGTGGATATATGTTAAGAAGTATTATATTTGTACTTTTCTATGTTGCACTTTATCCTTGTCTCTTTTGGGTGTCTTAATCTAAATTGATCACTCACCCACTTTTTATTTTATTGGAGACATTGTCAACTTTGATCACTCTTCCCACAATTTTGTACTCTATATATAATAATACAATTGAGTGTACAATATGTGTACAATTCCAACATTCTTCTCTCATACTTGCATACTTTCTCTCGTGGTTTTCTTGTGTGTGAGTAGCTTCCTTCTATTTTTATTTTGTACTGGGGGAATCGGCAACTGGCGGTTCTCGTACTCGCGTGACACGGGGTCGATCTCTGTCGGCTACCACTATAACCACAGGAGCAACCACCCAACCCACAAGAATGGCGCACGAGTAAATCCGGGTGAGAATTGAACATGAGACTTCATTTTTACAATTTTCCTTCCATTTACACGACACTTGCCAATCCGTCTACACCCGTGTGGGCTAGTAGCTTGCTTCTATTGCTGGTGTTGTGCACATATCAATTATTATAAGAGCCTTAAGATTAGGGATTTTCAAGAGCTTTACCATTCTACTCTCATTTGGGATTTTCTACCTAATAGGAATTGTAAGAAAAATTCCATGACACTACTATTCTAAGACAAGATTACTCTCACATGATGGCGTCTAGGGGGAAAAGAGCTCCTAAAATTCTGTTTGAGTGGTACATAGCATTTTTTTCCCAATTTCAGCCAGGTTTTGAATTTCTTTCATTTTTCCTATAACTCGCAATTCACTATTTTGGGTGTAAAACGCTATCTATTATGTATCTCCCAAGTTCCATGGCTCCAAGTAAAAGATCCAGTGAATTCAGAGACTCCCTAGACCCAACCCTTCCCAAGTCTTGGCTGAGCAAAAGTAGGAGCAACAACGTGCATTTCTAGAAACCCTCGTTATTTAATTGTTAAGGTATTTTGGCCAATCTTCACTTGTGTCCATGTTTAAACCCACTTTGTGGGTAGTTGAAGCTCTTAATGAGTCGACTTGCAAGTAGTAGTGGGTAGTTACACTGTTACTACCTGAACTAGCATCCTTTCCAACACATGGGCTATTTGGGGCAACAAGAATGGGAAGTGCACACTTGTCACCTCAATACACTTACCCCTGCACTTTAGGCAAGCTCCTAGAAGCCATGAGGGGTATCCCAAATAATGAAAAGTAAACCTCTTTAAGTGACACAAAACCATGCAATTGTGTAATTTACTTTAATGAATCCTCAAAAATATATAAGAAGACAATGCATTAGGATTCCAATTAGCGATTACAATGCTTTAAAGATATTCAACTAGAAAAAATTGCATGAATCACATTTATATCCACTTCAAAGAAAGGTTAGGATCTAGTGGATGTGTGTGCCAAATCTGATATGTAAGATAAACAACATTAACAACATGAGATCAGCATTCAAGTCTAACAAAACTTGGTAAATAAATATTCAATAACAGCCCAACAAGTGTTAGAGACGAGTTCTAAAGATACATAAACATTAGCTAAGCAAGAACTTGTAAAATGGGTGGTGAATCCCCCTAGGGTTTCACAAGTAAGCACTTGAAATTCACTAAATAAAACCTCTAAGCCAACGATAAGCAATTACAAGCACATTAGAGATTAAAATCACCTCTATATATGTAAGATAAGCTTGATAAACAATCTAGAAATGAAATAAAGGCTAGGAATGAGAAAGAAAATACCTTGAAGCACTAAACCCCAGCCTTAGGGTTTCACCAATTCTTATTTTAAATGCTGCAATTTAATTTCCAGATTTGAGAATCACCTTAAATCAACCAAAAGAATATTAGATAACACCTTAAAGCTCAATCCAATAGGAACGATTTTCCTCCTTAGGGTTAGCGATCAACAATTAAGCATAAACCCTAAGAATAATAAGTCTAGGAAATGAAATAATCTGTTAACTTTACACTAGACAATAAATGAAATCTAAATAATTGATTTTCTTTTATTTTCACTGTTAGGTTTCTTATTAAACAACAAAAAATATTTTTATTTTTATTTTTAGGGTTTTTGGTTAGTTGTTGGACATAGGACTAGTGCCTTTTTTTAATCCAATTAGGGCTTATGAGGTCAAGAAGTATGCCCCTCTAAGAATTGGTCACTTCTATCTTAAGGACTAGGGTAAGGGATTAGAAGTTAGAACCATAAAGGAAGAATAATCTCCAAACTAATTGAGATAAGCTAAGAGGACCAAGGCTCTACAAGAAGGGATTCCTCAAAGGGAAAAACGTTCACCAACAAGATCAACTATAACTTGAATAAAATGTTTAAAACCCTTGTCAAGGAACCAATTGGAAAATCAAAGCAATGGGTTAAGTACTTACCCAAGTTAACAAGAGAAAAAGGAAGGAACAAACCCTAGAAAGTCTCCTCTCCAAGTAGTTAAGTAACTCCTCAAATAGATTGAGCTTGAAAGCTAGTAGAAGACTTGATCACCATAACAAATCTT
Source organism: Picea sitchensis (assembly GCA_010110895.2). NCBI lineage: Eukaryota > Viridiplantae > Streptophyta > Pinopsida > Pinales > Pinaceae > Picea > Picea sitchensis. The sequence goes on from SNQJ01S0053377.1 coordinate 98,523, forward strand.
TAATGCACCAAGAATATAACCAAGAAAGAGAAAGCTCCCAGAATTGACACCCAAATCTCAAAAGAAAGATTTTCTATTAATTGTAGTCACAAATGATCCAACAATTGACCACGATTTGGGATGAGAAGGGAGCCTCTATTAACGGAGGAGGCTTCTACATCCTTCTCATTCTTTATTAATTATTTTCCCTAAAATTAGCCTAGGAGACTAACAAGGAAGACTTGTCATCCACACAAAGAAGGAGACTAAGCCAATACATAATCAAATGACGCCACATGTACATAAAACACTCATCAGAGAGGAACATCCCACAAAGAATGGCATTGATTTTCTCTTCTAGCCCAATGTTCCAAGGAAAGAGTGGTGTGGACTCTAAAGGCTTCAAAACTTGGTGAAATAACCTCCCAATCAAACAAAGCTCCAATGTTCCTCTCCTCCAAGTGGAACAACCTCACGAAAATGTGGAGGACCTCAAAAGTGGACGACCTCCTCATAGTGTACTCAAGGAATGCTCAAAAGGAGTCTCCAAGGTATGACCAAGCCTTCAAATCAAGCAAAGATGCTCCACAATGCAAGGAGGATGCATCTCCAAGTCAAATCATCACCAAAAACACCCACATGGCTGTCATAGACCCCACATGTGTGGGTCGGCCCTCAAATCTTGTGAAAGACACCTCCAAAAGTGAGGAAAGGAGGTCACTCTAGGATCTCTAACATGGCATGTGTAGAGGATGTCCATGTATGCAATAATAACACTAATGTGTCTTGGAGGATGTGACCAATGCTTCAGAACGTGTGTATTGCCTTGAGAATTGGGAGAGTACCTCGGGGAATGTGAAACTGAGTGAACATATGCAAAATCATCTCTGATAGTAGATGGCTAAAGTGTGATGAATACATAAGATTCTTAGGAATAGAATAAGTGTGCTATACATAGGTGTGACAACCTTTACACAAAGGGGTAAGAGAGACTATGCAACTCCCCTAGACCATGTATCCTAGTAGATCCACCCGAGATGGTTGCATATCAACCCATATCATAAATGACCGACATGATGAAGAGTTACCAACATCAAGGGGCAGTCGATCGGAGCCATAAAAGAAAAGCCTATCTCGAAGTGGGGACTAAAAGGATGGGCCATAACTGACCATTACGGGGTCTGGAGATACCACATAAACCCCCTACTATTTCATAGAACATCCAAGCATGGTTCAATACAATACATGAGTGTAAATACAACCAGACTTTTGGCTCATCATGGTACAACAAGGGACATGATCTGCTTATATGATGGTCCGCATTTGGGGAAAAAATATAAGGTACACTGAAGTGAATCCGAGGTGTAACAACTGGCTCCAACTTGGGGGCATGTGCTAATCTCGAGAGTGCATGAGAACTCCGAAATATGCAAATTCTGTAGACCTGAAACATTCTCAACTGATGGATGTTAAATACAGGGGAAGGTGAAGACACAAGTACCTTTTCCCCTTCCCTAAAAGAGAAATAAATCCATGCGTAAATGAAATATATATCCCAACACATGTTAGTAGCAACACATTTAAGAGAAAAATACGTACATGTAAGCAACATTTAACATTTTATTCTAAAACTAGAGAAAATGTAGAAATCAATAAAATGAAACACACAAGTTAATCTATTGCTCATGCTAAAGAGGTTATTCATTCTTCTACTAAGTCACCAGACATGTGGACACGGGACACGGAGGACACGGAAATACGAGTGTCGGACACGAGCACGACGACCCCCAGAAACAGGGCATGGAGAACACGTCATATATATATATATATATATTAAATTATGAATTACACATACAAAATTAATAAAATTGTAAACATTTAAATTTTACTTGAATGATGATGATGATACATATTACAAATTCATTATTCAATCATACAATGATACAACTAGTACAAACATAAATCATGAATCATGATAAATATTAAAATCATAATGACAAACATTGAAATTTGAAACACACAAGAAATTCAAACCATAAACTGCAGTTTTCTCATTAAGTCATCAAAATCAAAATGTGTTACATAGACACCGACTCCTGAGTCACTGCTACAGGCTACAACCTACAGAGACAGGCTACTATAGGCGGGAATGCCAGTGGAAAATACAAAATAAGGTAGAACAAGATACTAGAACCGTAGATGGAAGAATCCCATAGCACACGACTGTCACTGGTCACTGGCCAGTAGTCATTTGGCTCCATGTCATACTCATCATCATCAAAATCAACGTTGTCGCCACTGCTCTCTCCTCCAATCTCCGGCTGCTCTGCATGATCATCCAATCCAATCTGTGGAACTGTATCTGCTGCTGTGGAGGATGACCCCTCAAGAGGAATATCATCCTCAAAAGTGACTGGCTCTAGCACTGGGTCATTAAGATCCATGTTGGCCAATGCCAACGCAACAGTGTCGTCCAAACCCATATCAACAGGAAAGACATCCCACATCTTTGTCTTTCCCTTCAGCCACTCCTCCCTCTGCCTGTAAATAAGACGGAGGTTGGTGTGCACATACACCATTGACTCTGCCCTGGACTGCTCAAGCCTGCTCTTCTTCAAACTGTACAAATTCCCATATGTGCTCCAATTCCTCTCACAACAAGAGGATGAAGTAACCTGA
>SNQJ01S0053378.1:0-27626 GCA_010110895.2 Picea sitchensis
TTTGATTTCTTTATTTCATATGTATACATGTTATATTTTTCAGGGTGGCAATACCACCCATCCTTTGTTGCTAATGCATCTTTTCGAGTGTGAGCAGGTCTGTAGGTTTATGCCAGAGATGATGAGGTTCTCATGCGCTCTATGGTGAGCACATGTCCCTGAGTTGGAGCTAGATGTTATCCCCGATTTCTAGGGATAACTAGGAGATCATGTCTCGAGGCCCACAATTCCTAGACATGGAGTACCGAGAGCAGGATTGACTTGAGCATGGCCCTGGAGGGCACATCCTTCTTCTTATTCACCAGATTTGTCCTGTCAGCAACAATAACATCCATCACCATCGTCTTGGACTTGCATCAAAGAAGACTCTTGCTCCATGAGGCAATTGGTCCAGGTATCATGGTATGTGTCATGTTTGATCGTTATAACTTTCTTATATATGCATAAAGTTCCTTACATTTTTTACAACTGCTTGGATCTTACACTAACCCACTTGACCATTATTGGGGGGATTAACAGGGTGCCCTAGCAAGCTTGTATCCATAGGTTTTGGTTAGCCACCAGGGGGGATTTGAAGAGCCATCGTCCGCTCCCACCATACTATCATTTTACATATTATCTCCCATACATCCGTCCCATTCCCCTAGTCTGGGCATTAGGATGACCTATTTGAGGGGTTACACTTTGTCCTGTGGGAAGAAGGGGATAAAGGACCAGGGGGTAAAAGAAGCTGGTAAAAGATAAAAGCCATAGGAAACAAAACCTAGAGATGCCTTGCCCAGGGATCCCTGAGAAGGCAATAAAAGGCCTCTCGATAAGAAAAAAAGGGGACCCAAATGAAAATAATAAAACAAGGCCTAACCAAGAGGATGGGAGGTCTCATCATGAGCCGACCCATTATGTTCATAGGTATCTAGCAGTATGACATTGCCATTACCTGGTCACCACGCCAGGGCAATGACCCTTGGTTACATGGCCAAGGGAAAGGGGGTCTCATCACAAGCCAGCCTTATCATTTATGTGAAAATACTAGTGGGTAACACTGTTAGCTCTGGTCACCACGCCAAGGCAGTTTCCTCTGGTCAGATCTTGAAGTAAAAAAGAAAGAAAAATATATAAATGAAGAAAGAATAAAGGCAATAAAGGGGCTTGGAAAAAACTGCATCCATGACGGGTATAGCTCACCTCCTACAAAGGCACCCAAGGACAATACCTACCCCTGGTCTTCACTATGACTGGACATCCTTAGACCATATCACTTCATGTTACATGGCTTGAATAATCTTCTTTGGAAACTTTCTTCTTCTTATGGATACTGGCCCAATAGGTCATTCTGTCTCTTTTTTCAACTTTGTATAGTAGATTAGTGTAATATCTTTGAGCTATTGAAGGATATGCTAGGCGTTTCATGCATGTATTTGATAAATTTAATGATGAAATATGATTGACATTGCTATGATCTCGAGGATTGATGAGCCCATGGAGGGCGAAGTTTTTGATGTGCAGGACCATGCCTGACGGACAGGTACCAGTGGAACGGTACACATGGGGAGATGATTAGCTCGGACCTCCATGGGGCTGAAGAACCCATTAGATGGTTGCTGGGATGGCAGAGACATGACAACATTATGATGAGCCTTTTCATAGGAAGAAAAGAAGGACGTTCCACCAGGGATGCTTTGGCTAAGCCCGACATAGGGGGGATCACCAACTTTAGATGAAACGTTTTCCTCTTGATGGACAGGACGTCACTCAGGAGATCTGGACGTCACCTTGAGCATGTGGCAGTGTGATGAGGTTGTTGGCACATGTGGCATCTTTGAGGAGCCCTAAAGGGGCTAACGTATGACTTCTGGATGCCCAAAAAGGGCCAATGTCTCCCTCAGAAGGGCTTGACGTCCCACCTTTTGCTCATTTTATGTCATTAGCAGTTAATGTAAAAATAGTGTAAATTTTGTAGTCAGCCTTGTCGGCTGTTTTAATGACCTATTTTGTAATTTAAAGGTCATAGATTGGTATATATTGAGGATGTTTTTCCCTCATTTGAACATAACACAACTCACTCTCTTGCGAGATATTCATTCTTGCACCCTACTAGGGTATTTTTGGTGTTTTAAAGTGAGGCGCTACTCATGGAGGAGGATTTCTCTTGGCATTTATGGCATTTCTCTCATGGAAGGTTTACAACTAGGGTTTTGCATATGCTTTCTTCATGATATGTAAGTGTTTTTTCCTGCAAAACTTCTTGATTGAATGGTTGTAGGTTAGTATTCTTGCATTTACTTATGAATTTGCTGATTTTAAAATCCTAGGTAACAAGCACACAAGTAGGTCATTGCTATATGTCCCCATGTTGAGAAATAGTTTTCAGCTATTGAAAGAAGAAGATATAGCCTATTCGTTGCTACACTTTTCATTCTTTTTTCTGAGCTAGTTTTTGAAGTTATAGGTTGAAAAGAGGAGACGTCCTAGGCCTAGTTGCACTACACCTAGGGTTTCACTGTCTAGGGTTTGAAGGCCTTTATTTTGCAACACCTTCTCCCTTAAATTTATGCTTTGAAGCTAAATGTTTTGCCAATGGTATTTAGAGAAGGAGGAAGGAGCACGAGGCCTTGCTGAAGCAACACCAGAGTGAGCCTCCTTCCCCTAGGGTTTTGATTCTAGGGCCCTGCCATTGCAGCACCTTAGAACCCTACCTTCTAGTCTCTAAGTTTAAATCCTCCCGAGACTTTTTTCCCTTACTTTTGACTCCATTTACCCTAAGGGACTGGTTAGACTTACAATGTTGAGCTTTAAGTGTACAAAACCATCCTCTAAAATTTAATTTTCGAAACCCTAACTAACCCTAACATTGCTAACCTAGGCTGACGTCATACTTGGCGCAGTAAGCTTTTTTGACTAATAAATGAGTAATTAAATGATGACGTCAAGCATTTATTGAACAATTGTTGATTGAAAATACTGTTGGCTTGGTCATTTTTTTGTAGATATCGATGAATTGTTGATCTTTCATAGGCTATTTAGCAGAACGTTGACTTCATCTTATCTATTACATTGCTTATTAAATGAAATCAGATAGTTAAGAAGTACTAACCCTTTGAGTTATAGCCTGCAAATATACATATTGTGTTTTTATTATCTTGTTCCGGGCAGGTATTTTCAACAGGGACTTCACTTCTTTATTGGCTGTTTAGCCAGGCTATCTGATGCTGGTGGTAACCTGCGAGGAGGGAAATCTTAACACTTGACCTTGTATCCATTGCCTCTTCAAACCCCAGTTTACTGGGGACATCTCCCCTGGGATAACCTCCCTAAATAGAAAGAACCTCCCCATCAAGGTGACATTGGGTGGGGATGGTTCCTGTTTCACCAGTTTGTCCTTTATTCTTTAGCATGTGACCTAAAATACAAATTGCATGATAACATGCCACTTAGAAAGGTAAATTTGTTAGGAAACAAGAAACTTTTGCATGAGGCATAGATGATAATGATTACATGGAATTTATAAAAAATATCAGATTGTCAATTTGATGCTTCAGTCAAGAACTGCAACAATATGGAAATGACAACTTTGTCCTTTATCACTTACTTTCCTAGACTAGAATTTTTAGCCAATCTGTCTATCTCCCAAACTGCACACTTCTAGAAAAACTTCACTAAACAAAATTTGTCTGTCTTGATAAGCATACAAAATGTCGAGTAAATAAAATTTTATGGATAGGTGAATTAGGGTCTCTTTTCTTCCTCTGAAGTTTTCAAAAATCTTCAACGCCCTTAGAAATAGTGGAATTTTCCCTATTTTTGCATCTCCACACTAACTCCATTTGAATTTTGCCAGGAGGCCAAATGGGTATCTTCATGCTTGGTTTTTTAGTTGTCTTTACAATTTTCACCCTTATATGGGCACCAGTTACTGAGCACAACCCACACCTTCAAAAGTCATTATTTCAGGTTTTTCGGATAATGGAAGAAGAATTAGTTGATGGTCCTCACTAGAATTCTTGTATCCCTTGTCACTGCAGAAACAAATCTAAAATTTCATCCAAATCTGAGTTAAACTGGTCATGTTATGCCCAAAAGAAGTTTTGGGCTCCATACTTGTTTTTTGTAAAAGGGCTATTTCTCCTTCACTTTTCCTCTTTCTCTTTTCTCTTCTTTTCTTTCTTTTATCTTTCTCTTATTTCAAATCTCGTGCACACATCAGTATTGTATTATGCACCAATATTTAGCTTGTACCAGTTTCACAATATACAACACCAATATTTAACGCACGCACCACACACCAATATTTAATGCACACATCACACATCAATATTGAGTGTGCACAACTTTAATACAATGCAACACTAATATCCAGTGCACACAATTTTTATGCCATGCACTGATATCCAGTGTGCACAACTTTTTATGCTGTGCACCATATTCAGTGCGCACAACTTCTTCATTGTGCACCCATATCCAGTGCACACAAATTTTTGTTCCGCACACCAATATTCGGTGCGCACAACTATTTGTGTCGCACACCAATATTGAGTGTGCACAAATTTTTTTGCCCCCCACACCAATATTATGCATGCACCATAATTCCACTATGCGTAACACAAATATTCAATGCACGCAAACTATGCACCAACCATTCTACTTCGTGCAACATGAATATTCAATGCACACACATTGCGCACAAACACTACGCGTGCACCACAAGATCTGTTCTGCGCAGTGCTAAATTTTAGTGCGCACCCCCGCACACCATTAGTTTTTTTGCATTACCATATCTGCATTGCACAACGTCAAAATTTAGTGTGTACACCTGTGCACCATTATTTTCTGTGCATTACCATCTCTGCATCATACAACACCAAAATTTAGTGCACATACCTACACACCCATTATTTTCTACGCAATACCAAATTTTCACCACGCAATGCCAAAATTTAGTGTGCACACCTGGACATCATTATTTTCTGCGCATCACCACTACTTAGTGCATGCAAATCCTTTCTTCACTTAGCTAATTTGTTTCCATAATTGCGACTCACGACCATCATGGAAATTCCTGAATTGCCTGTCTAAGACAAATTCAGTCACTTGGAAGTCGAAATGACCCCTCCATTATAACCATTCTGAGTGCAATTCTGACTTGAATTTGCTTAGAAATTTGAGAATTTCACTTAGATTTCACCGTTTTCCCCAAATTTGGCACAACTCAAATGTTGAGATGATGAATTTGCCAAATTCATGCTGATATATGTCCCATACAAGTCCGATGTTGAACCGAAATCTCTTGTACTATTCTGTAATGTCCCCCAACTAAACCGAAGAACATTACTTGTGAAAAATACACATAAATTCGAGATTTATCTATTAATTAAATTCATGTATCTTATTAGTTACAAATTACACACATAGTTAAATATTTTCTGATACCATATAATTAAATGCATCTACGACATTCCAAATGATCATGAAGGTTGCATCCTCACTGGGACAAACCCCGCGCGCAACATCCTTTGTACTGCACGTGGTAACTATTCATAGCACACACAATCAACTTGTACTGCGTGCAATAACTATTCTCATCATGCGTGATGATTCAAGCATTGCGTAGGAATTTGTCACATACCTAGCCTCCAAGATGAGTCTTGTCACTACAGAAACAACCTGTCCTTCTAAATACAAATTTAAATATGCCCCATACATATAAAATAAACCAAGGGGAAACATTCCCATAAAAATTACAACAAATAACATGTTGATTTTCCCATGCATCTAACATCATATATAAAAATGTGAATACATCCAGTAAGTACACAACAAACATACAACATTCAAATATTCATTTACATAGTGGAATAATTATAATCAAAATAACATAACACTTATCTTTTTATAAATATAACCAACTAGATGCATACAAAGGATGAACCTCCCAACCATAGGTGTTGTTGTTCCAAATATCAATAGAAAGACACCCCTGATCTAAGGCTATGATTCCACAAGGATATTTTGTCCTCTCGCTATATACTCTACACACACAACAACCCCAAACCCAGACTCTACTCCTACAGTAGTTCCAATCCACTAGTTCTCTCTTCCCCACAACTTGCACAATCCAATGAATGTACCCCCTTCACTGCTCATAATCCCTCGGGTTGTACCATTTATTTATCAGGGCTTCCAGTGCTCTCAGTTGGCCAAGAATCTCTTAGCTGGGGACTCTATGAACTCTTAGTTTCTTCAGGAGTGCTCGTTGTAGCCTTCACAAGGCTCTTGAGCCATTTCCTCAACATGAAATCACACTACATGCTTACAACCCATTTTTACAGGAACACATGCCACATTTCCAACACAAAACACAACAAAATAATGGCTACCTTCAAGCACAACATGGATGGAGTTTTTTCTAGCATTCGACTCTTTTCTTGTTGCCCAAAATCTACATGCAAAAACTATCTCTTTTATCCATAAGAATTTCCTTCTCTTTCTCTTGCTTTCTTGACTCACACTCTTCCCAAGGATGATTATACTTCAGCCCGATACTCCCTATAACTATGGGGTGTGACTCCTCACACCCACTCTCTTACTTGTGTTTAATGATTGGATTTGGGAACACTCAACAACAAAATAGAGGGTTATACACAATGATAATAATTCAAGAAAGTATGTTGGATTAATACCCATGAATATTCCCCTTTGGACCCCTATCTATTGTGGAATCATATCCCCCCATCGTTTTCATCCCTCTTGTATCACAACCAACGATTAATACTTTTATTAATCATTTCAATGTTCATATTATACAATTTGGCCCTCGACCATATTAATCCATATGAGCTCTTTTCCCCAAACATACAGACTCACCAACCCAAATGGCATTTATACAATTACATTATAATTTTTGGGGATTAAAACTGGGGATGTTACACTAGGGGTGTCATTTAATGATCAAAATCAATTATGAATTAGAATAGAAACATAGTATTACAATTTGATTTTTTTCAGATACAAGAGGGAAGAGGGAAAAGGGAAAACCTACTCCAGTTATTTCAAGTGTTTAATATTTAATCATGAAGTGTTTGAACATATGAGGTTGAAAAGAATGCTAATTAGCTACTCTAATATTGTTAGGGACCTAACCTCCCTAAACCCTCACATAGGTAGAATAGTATATGTTGCATGTAATAAAGGTTGATATTAATAAGGCCTAGTAATAAGGAAGAATAAGTCAAATGTAAGAAGACCTAATAGAATCTTCCACTTCTAGAAAGATATTCCTCTATATTGTTTTTTTGGTATATGGATTTAGTATAAATAGGAGTCGGGGGCATGGGGATTTTTTGTCTTGAGAATTATTGTAATAGAGCGTTGCTCTGCTGGAGGTTTCCCCATCGAAGAGGCAAGTGAACATTGTTTCCTATCAATAAAGGTATTATTTTGGTGCCATGGTTTCATTTATTGTGTTGTTCCACTATTATTCTTTGCAATATTTATATTTTCTACTATTATAATAGATATGGTACCTTACAAGTGGTATCAAAGCACTTTCCTTGGCAGGAATTGTGGGTTATTTTTTTTTCAAGGTAGATACATGTTCCAACGTCTTAAAACTACAAAGATATTTCATTCAATGCATAAATTTGCGGTCTAGGAAGCATACACGCAGGAACTACAAGCAGTTCTTAAGCGCACATTGTTGGCCACCCATGTAACCCCTATTGGTACCCCTTCGAGTGGTAGCGCATCAGACAACACCTGTATACATATTGGCCTAGATCTCCTGAAGCCCTCCATAGATAAATCGATCGGTCACCTGACTGCTATAGTGCCACCGAGAACAACACTCAGGAAGACACTCTCTCGTACCTAGGTAATTGAGTAGTACGACTAAGGGTACGATCTATCCTTCTTAATTAGTGCCTTAAGATATTGGGCCGAGTACTACTGTTTGACCTTGCACGTATATCAAAGAGCTATAACATAGGGAAAACCCTTGTCTTTAGAAACCCTCAACAACCTAACCCTTAGGACATAAACATAACAAAAAAGGAACAAACAAGATCTATTGTCGTTCAACCTTGCCCCCTTCATTCAGGTTGCAGAATTACTACACATTTATTCCTATTAAGAATTTGGACATTTCACCATTGTAGTATTATTTAGATTAGAGTATAACTCCAAAGGAGTAAAAAAAATAAAAAAGTATGGGGCTTGCCCACACCCTTATTTGAGACCTATTCCATTGGATTCCTCTTTTCGTTCTGATCCCAATCATACCTATGATTTTTTATTTATTTTTCTCGGTGGTCCTGATCGCCTTCTGGCCCCCTTATTTGGGACCTACCTCATTGGATTCCCCTCTTGCCCCTGATCATTGTGATACCCTTCACCCTTCACCCATTTTCTGTGTGGTCCCACCTACCTCTTTCCTATGCTCACTTTAATCATGGCCCACACTCATAGCTAAGACCTTGAATCATGCCTCAATACCTTGCCATTAGCTTTCTTTGAGACATAACAAAAAGTGCAAAACATATGTGCCAATATTACCATGATCAATTTCAAAATGCATTCCACCATAGACGCCAAAATGGAAACCTTGAAACATGACCACTCTGCCCAACTTGAATCCTTTACTTCTCAGATCTATGCCAAGATGAATATTCTTGGAGAGCTTACCTCATCTGACCAACCTTTGCAACTTGATAGTGAGACTTCCTCCAATTACCAGAGTTTTCCATCCCATCAGTTTCAGCATGATCTATGCCTTCCTAGAGTGGATGTGAACAAATTGGATGGATCAGATCCCATGGGCTGGGTCACCCAAATGGAACATTGCTTCTCTTTGCATGACATTATCAATGAGATGGGAAAAATCAATTATGGTGTTCTCCATTTGGATCCTGAATGATGGAAATGATGGAATTGGCATAAAAAGGCATGCCAAGGGTATGTGTCTTGGACACAATTTGTTGCAGAGCTCTATGACCACTTTGACACTGACACACATAATTTAGGTCGTTTGACCAAGTTGAAACAAATTGTCCCAATGAAAGAGTTTATAGCTTCCTTTGATCAATTATCTTTCCGAAGAAAGGGTATGACAGATGCTTTTTTCAGGGAATGCTTTATCAACGACCTCAAGGATGAAATATGTGCTCATGTCCTCATGGATCGCCCATAGACTTGGTTGGAAGATACAAAATGGTCCAAGGAATCACAACAAGTCATCTCCTCCCAAAGTCGAAAAACACCCTTTATTCCTCGCCCTAACCCCCCCCTTCCTGCCACTCCTACCACTCCCCTCAAGATCCAGAAATTGACTTGGGATGAAATGAATGAATGCCTACTTAAGGGTCTTTGTTATAATTTGGATGACAAGTATTTTCCAGGGCACAAGTGTAAGGAACAATTTTTTTTATGGCTATGTCTGAGGATATTTCTGAAGAAGAGGCAGATGTGTCTGATGTACCCGATCTACCCCCACCAGAGGATCTTCCTCCACCCTTTGACCCACCGATAGTTGAACTAATAATTTCTCTCAATGCACTCATAGGTTTCTTTGCTCCCCAAACCCTCAAATTAATTGGCTACACTAATAACTGGAAAGTCATCATTTTAATTGACAGTGAAAACACCCATAATTTTATTCATTGCCACATTTCCCAAGAAGTCAAATGCTATATCCGTCCAGTCAATAATTTCCAAATCATGATTGCCAATTGAGGTTCCATGAAATGTGGCGAGCACTGTGAAAATGTGCGCTTCCAAATTGGTTAATATCACTTGAAATATCATATGTTTGCAATTGACAAGAGTGGTTGTGACATTGTACTTGGTGCATAATGGTTACACACTCTCGACCCTATTACCATGGATTTCAAGAAATTAACCATGAAATTCTAGCAAGAGGGCCAACAACACCATTTCCGAGGCATCACAACAGGGTCACCAAAGATCATCAGTTCCCACCGAATGGAAACTCCTCAGAAAAGTCCATTCGTGAATTATTTCCCAACTTCATACCATTCAGGTGGTTGAGACACCTTCTATAGATCCTGACCTCCAATCTATCCTCTCCCAACACCAAGTTGTGTTTCAAACTTGCCAGGGAATTCCACCTTATCGTAGTGTCCATGACCATTCCATTACTCTTGTTCAAGGTATTTTTCATCCAAATGTTCACCCTTATCATCATCCCTTTGCTCAGAAGAATGAAATTGGAAACATTGTTCAAGATTTTCTAGAAGCGGGTGTCATCCATCCTAGTACCAGTGCCTATTTTTCTCCAATAGTCATGGTACTCAATAAAGAAGGTACTTGGCGCATGTGTCCTGATTTTTGAGCTCTCAACAAACTCACCATCAAAGACAAATTTCCCATTCCTGTCATTGATGACCTTTTGGATGAATTAAGTGGTGCTCATTATTTTACCAAACTTGATCTTTGCTCTGGCTACCGCTAGATTTGTATGAAACCGGGACATTCCCAATACTACATTCAAAACTCATGAGGATCACTATGAGTTGTTAGTTATGCCATTCAACTTCTGGAATTATCCCTCCACTTTTCAAAGTCTCATGAATCATGTCTTCCTTCCTTTCCTCCATCATTTTGTATTGGTTTTCTTTGATGATATTCTCATCTATAGCACAACTTGGCAAGCACATCTCGCCCATGTGGATCAAGTCCTCCAACTAATGTCTTAGCACAAACCTTTTCTTAAGCAGTCTAAATGTTCCTTTGGAGCCTCTGAAGTTGCGTACATGGGACATATTGTTGGAAAGGATGGATTCCAGGTAGATCCAAAGAAAATTGAAGCTATGCAGGATTGGTCGTGCCCGAAAAATCTTAAAAGTCTATGTGGCTTCTTGGGTTTGATGGGATATTATCGCAAGTTTGTTAATAATTATGGAAAAATTACAGCTCCTCTGACATTGCTCCTTAAAAAGAATGCTTTCAGTTGGACTCCAGTAGCTAGCCATGCCTTCCAAGATTTGAAAGTGGCTATGTGTACTACTCCGGTTCTAGCTCTCCCTCAATTCAACAAAACCTTCGTACTGAAATGTGATTCCTCGTGGAAAGGCATTGGGGTTGTTCTCATGAATGATGGTAGACCTTTTGCTTTCACCAAAAAACAATTTTCTGAGCTCCATTTGGGCTAGTCCACCTATGAAAATGAAATCCTACCTATTCTTCATGTTGTGGATCTTTTGAGTCCTTATCTCTTGGGGCAACGCTTCCAAATCAAAACTGATCATCAAAGCCTCAAGTATTTTCTAGAACAAATAATTTCTTCCCCGAAGCAAAAAAAATGGGTAACTAGGTTGTTTGGCTATGATTATGAGATCATCTACAAAAAATGAGAAGAAAATGTGGTGGCTGATGCCCTTTCCAGGAAATCTGAAGAAGATGGTCTCTTTTTTCCCTCTCATTAATTGTCACAGATTGGATTCAAGTGGTTCACTAGGAATGGTTGCAAGACCCCAAACTTTCAAGATTGATGAAAACACTGCAACATGATCCAAAAACTGATCCAGGGTACTCGTGGAAGCAAGATGAGCTTCATTATAAAGGTCATCTGTATTTAAGCACACAATCTGATCTAGGTGGATTTTGGTGGTCACCCACCTATTCCATCTAGCTCCTTGTGTCCGTTTTTGTTTAGCAGGTTCTTTTGTGTTGCTTTGTAATTGTGGGTTCTACACTTCTTGGGTTTTCTGAAGCCCCACACATCCTCTAGGTGGATATGGGTGGCCTCTCGCATAATCTAACTGACTTATTTTGTATGTTTTCATATCAACACATCTTGTTATACTTCCAGGGCTATTTTGGGGTCCTAAACGTTGTTTTTTTGGCTCGCCATAGTCAAACTGTAGATGAAGTCTGAGTTTGATAGTGGAATGTGTATTTCTATGAAAGACCTTTCCAACGAGATATCATGCACTTAAAATGAAGGTCACATGCAAAATTTACGGTTCTAGGAAGTTTAGGTACCAAATTACACAAACTTACCTATAGGGCCCACATAACTTTTGGTGTTTCACCTTCTAGGGTTAGGTTTTTGGATGTCTAGGGCTTTGGCATTCATGAGTAATATAAAAAATGCCTATGGAGCCTCATTTTAATCCATTCTTCTCATATGGATTCATGTAGCAGCCACATCTCTTCTTAGAGATAGCTACCACCATTCGAGTAAGTTTTCAGTTCTGCAGTTTTACAGTTTTGGCCTATTTCATTATTTAATAGAAGATATTGTTCATTGGATATTTGTGTTATTCTCCATATCTCTGTTTTTATTGTATTCAATATTTTAATTAGTTTGTTCCGCTCCTAAATCTGGATCAGTGGTATCAGAGTGGTTTGCTCTTCATTTATTTTTCTTCATGCATGTCCCCGACAAGATCTGGGTACAAGAAGTTGGGACTCGAACCAATCGATGCATTACCATATCGGTCGTGCCAAGCCCAAAAAAAACCCGTGGGGAAAAAAAAGAAAGATGATAGAGCAGGAGATCCTATTAAAATGTTGCTCGAGGAATGCCTCACACAAAAAAGGAATGAAATGATGGACAAATTCATGCAGATCCTTCGACAATTGCCCACAGGAGAAGCATATTCATAAAGCGGCCATGCAACCCCCTTCAAGGTAATGATAGATGCAGATGCTATAGATAAATGGTTAAATCTACTCGAAGGATATTTTTTGGTCCACAATTTTTTCGATAGGGAAAATATCACTTTTGCACTCCTCAAGGCCATTCCCCATGTTAAAGACTGGTGGGATACTTACTTTGAGCAAAGGGCCATGGAGGAATCTACAATGTTTGTGGTGGCCCCTACATGAATTCCTTTCGGGATGCCATTAAAGAAAAATACTACCCTGTTGGAATCTACGAGGACCAGTACACCAGATGGACCACCCTACGACAAGAAAGGGACCAGACAGTACCAAATTTCACCAATATTTTCCATATCCTATGCACCAAATTGGGTATCAAAGACTCTGAGAGTCATATGGTGCTCAAATACCACAACTGTTTTCATAGATACATCCAAACATAAATGGAGTTCCTGGACATCACCTCTTTGGGCACGACTTATAGATACATTTTCAAGATCAAGCATAAATTTAAGCAGAAATGACAAGAGTTTCGATCTGTAAACCCCTCACATCCGAAGTAGGGAAAAGGCATCCCAAACCCACACAGAAAGGGACCAAGTCGAGATGGCCACCCTTAGGACAACCAGTCCAAGCTACAACACAAGAAGGGAAATTAGAAGATGGAGAAGGACACGGGAAAATGGTGTGAGTACCATATAAGTCCTTGGCACAACACCGAAGAATGCCGCTCCAAGTAGTCCCTTGTGGCCAAGCTGAAGGCTTCCAAGTCAGAGGATGATTCTAATTTCGAGTCAAATCCTAAAGGAGGGAAGTGGATTATCGATGCTGAACCCAGTGTCACTGTTGCTACCACAAAATTCCATCCGAGCAAACCAGAAGAACTAGAGGAAGGGGAACGCCTTTTTCACTCGTAGATGTGGGTCTAGGGGGTTCCTATTCATTTCATTGTTGACAACAGTAGTCAGAAGAACTTGATTTCACCAGAGGTCATCAAGCGGCTGCACCTGTCAACGACACCACACACGCAACCCTACACCATTGGCTGGCTTCACCAAGGAAGAGATCTCCATGTCAGCCAACAATGTCGTATTCCCTACGAGATCAAGCCTTTCAAAGATGAGGTATTGTGTGATATTTCTCTCGTTGAAGTTTGTGATGTTCTTTTAGGAAAACCATATTTGTGGAAGCGTCATGCTGTGTATGAGTCTAGACCTTGTAGTGTTATTATTACTTTGGGTAGAAAATTGTAAAATACCCCAGAGGTAGTGCCACCTACTACTATTTATTTAATATCTGCTAAGAAATGCCGTAAGGTCATTTCACAGACCAGGAAGTTCATCTTCTTTGTGATCCATGCTCACAGTAAGAAGAAGGTTGCCACCACATTCATGGTCTCTACACAACGCCTCTCTTTGTAGCATAAGCAAGTGGACGAGATCGTGGAAGAATACAAAGACATATTCTCCTCACCAACAGGGGTACTGACACACTTCTAGGTCAAGCATCCAATTGATCTGACCCTCGACATACCTCTACCTAATGGACCAGTGTATCAGCGCTCGCTAATGGAGAATGACAAAATCAGGCTTCGGATCTGAGAGCTTCTTCAAAAGGGGCACATCAGACCCAACTCCTCCCCTTGCAGAAGCCCGATTGTACTGGTGCAGAATAAGGACGAGACTTGGTGATTCTACATTGATTACGGATCCTTAAACAAAATCATATTCAAGAACCGCTATCCCATTCCCAGAATTGATGACCTTCTTGACCAACTCAAGGGGGTGAAGTTCTTAAAAAAGATTGACCTAAAGTTTGGCTACCTCTAGGTCCCCATCGAACCAATTGATGTATGGAAGACAACCTTCAAGTCTAAAGAAGGTCTCTACAAATGGATAGTCATGCCCTTTGGCTTAACAAATTCACCAACCACTGTCATGAGGTTGATGGATGATGTATTAATACCCTTCACCATGTCCTTTGTGGTGGTATATTTGGATGACATCCTCATCTTCAGTGGGAAGTGGGAAGAGCACATGCAACATATTCAACAGGTTTTGAGCACTCTGCGGCAACAAAAGTTGTATGCCAACTTGGAAAAATTCTCTTTTGGCAAGAACATGGTCCAATATTTGGGATACATTGTTGATGAGCATGGGGCACATGTTGATCCAGCTAAGATCGAAGTCATCCATGACTGGCCAACCTCGAGCTTCAGAGATTTATGGGGCTAGCCAACTTCTACCGATGGTTCGTGTTTGGATTCTCCCATATTGTATGGGCCCCTAGCTAGGTGACCAAGCGTGGTGGTAGGGCCAAGTTCGCATGGGGGAAGGAGAAACAATAAGAATTCGATGATCTGAAGCATCGCTTGTGCTTAGTTCTGGCACTCTCCTTGCCTGATCTCCAATAACCATTCGAGATTGAGATTGATGCATCTGATTATGCTGTGGGTGTAGTTCTCACTCAACACGGGAATCCAATGGCATACCATAGTGATACACTCTCTGATATTGTCCGAAAATACCCCACCTATGACAAGGAAATTTATTTTAATGTACAAGCCTGTCGTTAATGTAAACATTACATTCTAGGGAAAGAGATGATCATACACACAAATCACAATCCTATGTAGTTCATACAGACACATGGGAAATTGTAGAACGGCCGCCATCAGAAGTGGTACACCTACCTACAACAGTTTCATCTCAACATCAAGTATAAGTCATGTATCTCCAATCATGTCGATGACTGCCTCAATCGACCCCCTGTGGCTTCACTCAACACTGTGCTCCATTCCTATGGACATGAAGCCTCTGAGTGGCCCCAACTTTATCAGCAAGATCCAAATTTCTCCACCACATATCAGCTCTTGGGTACATGCGCAACTGTCATTGATTTTCACATTCAGGACGGACTCTTATGCCACCCGGGCCATCTCTGTGTTCCTACAAGCGAGCGTGCAAATATGATTTCAGAATCCCACTACAGTCGGGTGGTAGGGCATTTTGGCGTAGAGAAAACCATGGAAGTTCTTCAGAAACATTTTTATTGGCTAAAAATTTGATAGGACGTCCACAAGTATATCAAATCTTGCACTACCTTCGCCATTTCCAAGCCAACCATCAATAAGAAAGGCTTAGATACCCCCCTTACTATTCCCGAGAAACCTTGGGAATCCATCTCAATGGATTACATGTATGGTTTGCCATCCACCAAGCAAGGATATTACTACGTGTTTGTGGTCATTGATCGATTTTCGAAGATGGCCATCCTCACAACTTGTAAGAAAACTGTCATAGTGGCAGAGACTTCCAATATCTTCTTCAAGCGAGTGTGGGTCCACTTTGGGATACCACAGACCATCATCTTTGATCGAGACATTAGGTTCCTCAACACCTTTTGGTCAAGTCTTTGGTCTCTGTTGGACACTGAGGTCACAAAATCCACTACTTTCCACCCCCAAACCGAGGTTGTCAATCAGATGATTGTGCACATCCTTCACATGTACAATTCTAAGCATCCACGTACATGGGACAAGAGTCTTCCCTATGTCCAACACATTTACAACATGGATCTCCATAGTTCCACCGACCATAGCCCATTTTAGGAGGGTCTGTTATTCCAACCCTTGGGACCCATTGATGTTGCACTCCCTCTTGCCACCACACAGATAGACTCTTCTCCTGATCAGTATGTGATCGACAAAGCCACCAGATTCATTGAGAAGATTCAACACATCTGCCAATAGGTCTAGGAGATTTTGTAGAAATCCAATGCTAAGTACAAGAAACAGCATGATCAACACAGGGTATGTTGCCACATAGGGGCAGACCTAGGGTTCAACACTACAACATCACACCAACAAAGTTCTAAATACTGACCCTTTTAGCAACACCTACGAAGCATATGAAGTCTCACCTGAGGTAGAGGCATGGGTGGTTGCAGGACTCAAGTGTCTACAACCTTAGTTGGGACACATATGTGTGATTAGAACACTTAATAAAGCACTTAGCACCGTTAGTTCATCAATATACAGTCAATAACCACTTCTCTTATAAGATATAACTTCGCAGCATTCTCACTAATCTACAATATTCAAGCACTTAGCATATACAAATGGATTAGGATGAGCATATCAAGCATTAAGCATGAATATCTAGATCAGATCTGCCATTCTTACATATAATAAGCACCAAGCATGAATAGATCTATCTAAGAATATAACATATGAACATATCAAGAAAGGAGCACAAAGCACATCACGCAGTGTTTACATGGTTCACCTCCACCCTAGGGTTACGTCCACCAAATCTTCTTCTTTATATTCTTCGATCAATCGGTTACAAGCACAGAGCCTCAAAACCCTTACTCCGCACAAGACGAAATATCTGCGCAACTCGCTAGATCCTTCTTCCTTGCATTACATCACAAATCCTTCTACAGTCTTTCACAGGGACTTGCACTCAGCTCTACAAGTCTCACACAGTATGCACAGAGAACTTACAATCCCTTGATCACATAGATCTAGCACTTATCCATTCGTTTAGCACTTAACACATTGGGTTATATCACATAGATGCACCACTACTTCTATCTAGCCTATGCATCTATTTATATATTACAAAATAGGCCTAAGCATGGGTAAAACCCATGGGCCAACATCCCATTCCCGTTACATATTCCAAAAAACCCAAAAAGGGGCCCAAAAGGGGGCCAAGATCCCATGATCTCCGCTTCGACTTGCGCTCCTCCTTCGACAGGCTGTTGAAGTACCAAATTAGGTCAACATGACCAAAAAGCTCCCAAAACTTGGTCAATGACCAACATGCCCCCAACACTCACCTGTGACTTGTCCTGAGTCACTCAGGTCTAAGGAGTTCCACCTCGAACGCCTCGAGCTTGGCTTGAGCTGCTTCGAATTGCTACTTTGCTATGGCCTCTTGTTCGGTGAACTCCTGGATCACTGAGTCATTCATTGGACCTTCTAGGCGTTGTTCTGCTATGAGGATGACCTGTTCTAGCTCTGCTCCTTGGCTCTCAACCTCTCTAAATAGCAGACATGCCTTGTAGTGCATAGGTTGAAGTTGTTGAGTGACTTCCATCACTTTTCTTTGAATTGTATGGATTTGATGCTGAGCTATGCGTTGTTCTTGAGATATCTTCATCCTTTCTACAACTGATAGGGCCTTCAGCTGCGCCTGCAATGTATCTACGTTCTTCTTCACTTCTTAGAGCTGCGACTCCAATGTCTGCAATTCTAGATTTTCAGTGAGATTTTCATATGTTTGGGTGTTGCGGTTACTGAGCTACTTGCACTCCAAGGCAAGAGATTTTAATCTGTCAACTGCACTGAGGGAAACTGCTTCTCTTTGTTTCCTTATTTCATGTGGGGTTTCATGTACTGCACAAAGCTCTAAGTTGGTGATGTGTTGCTTTAGCTTCTGGATTACCTCTTCCAGTTGTGCCACTTGCTATGGAACTTGTTCCTTGGTCTATACATCGTTTAATGTCACAGAGCGAAGTTCTCTATTGACCCTTTTCTTAACTTCAAGTTTCTCAGTGAGCAACTATTCCTTGCTTTTCTATAGCTCTACTTTTTCTTCATCCCATTTTTCTTGTAGAGCAAGCTTTTCCTTTTTTGCAGAACTTTGTTGCTCCTCAAGGTATTTCTGTACTTGCGCTAAAACCTGGGTGTCTTGTGCCATCTCTCCTTGAGCTCATCGAAAGCGAGCCTCAACTGTATCAACAATGCGGTGTAATTGAGCGGGATCATCACCTAGTTCTGGTGTTCCAACTATCAAGGGTGTAGTGGATACTACACAACTAGACTGTAGTGCATGCTGCACTCCTTGGAGTTCATCCTTAATGTGACTGAAAACCTCCTCGTGCTTAGCTTCTTGCTTATTTTCTATCTCCAGCGAAGCATCATTCAGTGCTGCGACGATGAAGTCAAAGTCGTCTGAGGTGAGGGTGGTCTCGAATTTGGTTCTGGTTGCTTTCATTTTCTTCCTTGAAGAATGTTTCGGAGGGGAAACCTTCCTTTTCTTTGAGGGATCCTCCTCATCTCTTGACGGTGTAACCTCACCTTTATTCTATTCGACTTCTATGCCATCAACTCCTTTCTCTATTGAGATGGACGTGGTCTTCATGGATGCGCTGTCTAAATCGTGGACCTCTTCAGTCTTCTTTATCTTGCTAGGTTCGGCTGTATCCAACGCATTTTCAGGGTTGTTAGCATCAGACATCTCTACAGGGTCCACTGGAACAAGGAGGTCTTCCAACCATTCCTTGGTAATCTCCTCCAAGTCATCCTTCATTAACTTGTAGTATGATAGTAACTGTTGTTTATTCTCAGCAGCGTGAGCAGTGATATAGATGAAATGGCAGTCTGCGCTGAATTTCATTAAGGGTATAAATTTGTGAAGTGTGTTCGGGGTTATGAGAGGCGTGGCCTATATGGATACCTTCAATTGGTTATAATACGTGTGGAAGATGGAATTTGATTGCCATTGCTTGTTCATGTCACTGGATTACCACATCGTACTGAGATTCGCGGCGAGAGGTTCAAATGGCTTGGTGTTCGGGAAGGTCGCACCTTTCGGCATCTCCCATGCGATGAAGGCGACAAAGATAAGAATCCAGCTGAAGTGGAATTCGTATCCCTGATCCTGCGCTTCTCTACAATCTAGTTCTAGCTGGTTCATGAGGTACTTTTCCCAATTTATCTGTATTCCCTCCACGCACTTCCCTACGAGGTCGACTATGAATCCAGTTACTTGAGTTGGTCGATTCTTGTGAACTAGCTTGCCTGCGATCAGCTGACAGGCAAGGTGCACTGTGCTGCTTTGGATAGAGGATACCTTGTAGCATTGCGTGCCCTTCTCTACATCACCATAAGTATCCTTTATCCTCTGAGCAAGAGCATGATTTGTGGTCTTTCCGGGGTAGAAATCTTGTGGGTTAGGGCCTTGCATGATAAGATCTATGATCCGATTAATCAAAGTCGGATCCACGATGATTCAGTGGTTCAACCATAAGTATCCTCCATGATAGCAGGACAACAACAACTTGACGCATGCGATCACTTCTTGATGCCTCCCAAAGTGAAGAATATTCATTACATTAAGCAGCGTGGACTGTGCGAGGTTCATGGTCCACTATTGGAGAATGATCTTTGAATTCTTTCCCTTGATTCTAGTCAGTTACTTGTATGGGGCTAGCATATTGTACACTTCCCTGTCATTGAGGTTGAAGTCACTAAACTTCAACGCTGCGATCTTGTCCTAGTCTGCGCACATTGCGTGTATCCATTTCGAAAGGTACGTAGTGACCAATTCATATTCAAAATCTCTGGGCACACTGTCTTAGTTTATTGCACCGCTCATAGGTGGTAGATAAGCAGGTAGAATCCTCAGAATCAACTTAACATTCATGATATCGTCTCTGTGCTTCATTCGTTTCTCATCATCTAGCCAGGATGGTCTGGCTCGAGCAGTGGACGGAGAGGTCTGCATTCCTCTTGTCGAAGATGCTTGTACACTTGTAGACACTCCTCTCTCCAACATGACTCTCTCTGTCAGCAAGTTGATCAAAACTTCGTCAATGACTTTCTTTGCAGTGCTCAATGCTTCCGACATACGCACTCAGGGTAAAAAATTCATGGGATCGGGGAACAACTCAGACATAGTAATGATATAGAGAACGAGATCACAATGATCACTATATAAACTCGGCTTAGGCTGTGGGCTCGAATTCTCGATTGGAAAAAGTGTTCTCGGTGCATGGCGCGATGAGATAAATAGGTAATTCGACAACGGTTGGCTTGCAACGGGTATGAGCCTCCATTAACTCTTGTTCGATCCATTATGGCACGGTCCAACGATCAAATGATGAACCTTTATTGCTTTTCTATCCATTCGGAGTGGAAGTTGAACAGATATATCGGCCCCAATGACTATATTTCTTCGTTATGGCAAAGTGCCATGGGTCACTGTTCTGATATCTCATTGAAGCTCCAATTCTGCAATTTTTCTTTCTGCGAGGTCTCCTCTAGAACCTCCTATAACCTTTCAGTATTATCCCTCTTCTTTCTTAACTTTCTAGCCTTCTTTCTAGTGAGCTTCATCTCGGTAACGCTTTTCTCATTCTGATTCTTTTCTTCTTTGGTCTTAGTTACTTCACGTCATTGAAATTCTTTCCTGGGGTTCCTGGATAATACTTCTTCTTTGTTTGGGATAGGTAATTCAATCTTTTGAGGATCCTCTAGTGTTATTTGAGCTTCGACATCCGGGTTGCTAGTATTAAATATTTGTGATCTGTTCTCCTGTTTCTCAATCAAGTTTGTGATACTTCTGGTCATAAAGTCTTTTAAATCTTGTTTCTTCTGTTCCAAAACTTCTTCTTCTTCCTTTCACCTGGCTTGATCTCTATCAATCCAAGGTTTTCCTATTAGCATGGTAAATGGGGCACTGTCTTCAACAAATTTAATAATCTCAAAGTCTTCTTCTGTCGAAGTTTCATTGACAGTCATAGGTATCCGAGCGAGCCTTCCACATAGGTTTACTATCTTTCCTCTGAATAAACTTATTCCTCCTAGTGAAGGGATCATAGCATGCCTTCCTATAGCTTCCCAGGTTCTCTCTGGCATAATATTCATGTGTTTTTCCTCATATAGAACACAGTCAATGTCGAAGTCTCCTACTCTTGCTTTGATGCATTCCCTTTCTTTGAAGATCTCTGATAAGATGACATGTCGGTGGTCATTCAGGGTTTCTTTCATCTGTAGCAATGCTTTCTCTGATTCTTTCTGAGGTTCATCCTTAGGTTCTGGATCTACCTTAGGGTTTTCTTGATTCATGTTCATTCTTTCAAGGTTAGCAATCATTCTAGGGCAATCCAATACTTCATGGTCTAGAGCTTTACAACAAAGACAAATAGGTCTTCCACCAGGGCATTCCTTAGCAAGATGTCTCAGTCTTCTACAACTATAATAGAGGGTTAATCCTCTCTTCCTTTTAAATGATCCCCATCTTCTTCTGTAATGCACACTAGGATCATGGGAGCTAGCCTACAAAAAATTCTTTCTGGGATCCTGCATCCATTTGTTAGTCCAAACATTCTTTCTTTGCATAGGTATAATATATCTTTCACTATTCTTATCAGATCTACTCATATAAAATCTTCTTTCATCTATTAATGACCTAGCTTTCAAACTAGGAAAGACTCTATTAAACATACCTAGATCCATATTCTAGAAACAAAAATTTCCACTTATATTACTTCTATAGGGCACAAATCTTCCAGATCTTAAAACTTTTAACTATTCTTACCTTTATCAGAGCACAGAGCTTGCATATCTTACCTCTTTTAGTCATAAATTTCCACTTTTACCTTTCTTAGAGCACAAAGCGTTTAGATCTTGCTTCTTTTCTTTAGATCCGACCTTCTCTTCTTCAGATCGGGCTTCTTTCTTTCTGATCCAACCTTCTCTCTTTAGCACAGAGCTTTACAAATCAAGTAGAATACTGCGCACTAGGGCACAGATCTACGCTCAAAGCTTTCACAATTTCAGGATGAATCTTTGCACAGAGATTCCTCTTTCTCAGTTCCTAGCAATCATAGTTTTAGGTCCCAACAACGGAACCATTTGTTGGCACACAGGGGCAGACCCAGGGTTCAACGCTACAACAACACACCAACAAAGCCCTAACTACCAGGCCTTTCGAAAACACCTGCGAAGAAGATGAAGTCTCACTCAAGTGTCTGCAACCTTAGCTGGGACACAGATATGTGATTAGAACACATAATAAAGCACTTAGCACCGTTAGTTCCTCAATATACAGTCAATAACCACTTCTCTTATAAGACATAACTTCGCATCATTCACACTAATCTACAATATTCAAGCACTTAGCATATACAAATGGATCAAGATGAGCATATCAATCACTAAGCATGAATATCTAGATCAGATCTTCCATTCTCACATATAATAAGAACCAAGCATGAATAGATCTATCTAAGCATATAACATATGAACATATCAAGAAAGGAGCACAAAGCACATCACACAGTGTTTACGTGGTTCACCCCCACCCTGGGGCTACGTCCACCAACTCTTCTTCTTTATATTCTTCAATCAATCAATTACAAGCATAGAGCCTCAAAACCCTTACTCCGCATAAGACAAAAGATCTTCTCACCTTGCTATATCCTTCTTCCTTGTGTTACAACATAAAGACTTCTACAGTCTTTCATAGGGACTTGCACTCAAATCTACAAGTCTGACATAGTATGCACAGAGCACTTACAATCCCTTGATCACATAGATCTAGCACTTAGCCATTCCTTTACCACTTAGCACACCGAGCTATATCACATAGATGCACTACTACTTCTATCTAGCCTAGGCATCTATTTATATATTACAAAATAGGCCCAAGCATGGGTAACACCCATGGGCTGACATCCCATTCCCATTACATAGTCCAAAAAACCCAAAAAGGGGCCCAAAAGGGGGCCAAGATCCCGTGATCTCTGCTTCAACTTGCACTCCTCCTTCGACAGGCTGTCGAAGTCCCAAATTAGGTCAACATGACTAAGAAGCTCCCAAAACTTGGTCAAGGGCCAACAAGGTACCACACCAGTTTCAGGTTGGTGACAAAGTATTTCTACACTATAGGAGTGTCTCACTGAGCCCCATTGGAAGCTTCTCCCACTTCGTTATGGGCCTTACACTATCACCAAGGCTGTGGGTAGCAATACTTTTGAGCTCAACACTCCACCCTTCCTTGGTCTGCATCCAATACTCAATGTGGACCTCCTTCAGCCATATTTTCCACCATTATTTGACACTTATGACATCACAGAACAACTGATACCAACAAAGCTCAACCCTGACTGCATGGAACAAGTATCTACTTATCAGATCGTGGACACATAGGTCAAGGGAACTCGCTAGCAACGAATTCAACTTTATTGGGTTGTCAAGGCAGGGAAACTCCTACACCAAGGAAAGTGTCTCACCCGGGGCCAAATACAATAGAAGTTTCCTCACCTAATGGGGGAACTCAACACAATGTAGGCCATTTCTTCCTAAGGGGGGAGGATTGATCCAGGTGGATATTGGTGGCTACCCACCTATTCCAATTGGCTCCTCGTGTCCGTTTTTGTTGAGCACGTTCTTCTGTACTACTTTTTAATTATGGGTTCTACACTTCTGGGGCTATTTGAAGCCCCACACATCCTCCAGGTGGATACGGGTGGCCTCTCACCTAATCCAACTGGCTTATTTTGTATGTTTTAATATCAACACGTCTTGTTGTACTTCCGAGGTTGTTTTGGGGCCCTAAATGTTGTTTTCTTGGCTTGCCACAATCAAACTGTAAACAAAGTCAAAGTTTGATGGTAGAATGTGTAGTTCTCTGAAAGACCTTTCCAAGGAGCTATCACGTGCCTGAAACGAAGGTCGTATGCAAAATTTACGGCCCTAGGAAGTTGAGGTACCAAATTACACCAACTTACCTATATGGCCCACATAAATTTTGGCGTTTCACCTTCTAGGGTTAGGTTTTTGGATGTCTAGGGTTTTGGAATTCATGAGTAATATCAAAAAGGCCTATGTAGCCTCATTTTAATCCATTCTTCTCAGAAAAATGCATGTAGTAGCCACATCTCTTCTCAGAGATAGCTACCACCATTCAAACAAGTTTTCATTTCTGCAGTTTTACAGTTTCATCTTATTTCATTATTTAATACAAGATATTGTTCACTAGATATTTGTGTTATTCTCCATATCTCTGTGTTTATTGTATTCAATATGTTAATCGTTTCATTCCGCTCCTAATTCCGGATCACAATCACACCTTAAATCCACTGTGCTCTCTGAGTTTCATTCTTCACCTACAACTGAGCATTCTGGTTTTAACAAAACATATGAATGAGTCAAATGTTCTTTTTTCTGGGATGGTATGAAATAATACATTCACACCTTTGTGGTTGAATGTGATACCTGTCAATGCAATAAGGGAGATACAGTCAAATCCCTAGGCAAACTACAACCACTTCCGATCCCACCTACTATTTGGGCAGATATTTCTAAGGGCTTAATTGTTGGCTTACCCAAATCAGGCAATAAATAAGTCATCGTTGTAGTAGTGGATCGTCTTTCCAAATATTCTCATTTATGTTCTCTTCAACACTTGTTCAATGCCTCCATCGTAGCTCAATTTTTTATGGATAATATATTCAAACTCCATTGTATGCCTCATTCTATTCTGTCTAAACGTGATCTCACTTTCACTAGCACTTTCTGGAAAGAATTGTTTCGAATCCAGGGAACCCAATGACACCTTAGAACAACATATCATCCTCAGACTGATGGCCAAACTGAAGCAGTCAACAAGTGTTTGGAAACCCATTTGAGGTGTTTTGTATCTGACCAACATAATCAATGGGTTCATTGGTTACCCCTCTCTAAATGGTGGTAGAAAAAAATACCACACCGCCACTCGCATGACTCCCTTTGAAGAAGTTTATGGACAACTTCCACCTGAAGTTGTATCATACATGCCAGGCATCTCCAAGGTTTAACAAGTGCATCAAAATCTTACAGTTTGCACAACCATCCTATGTACTCTCAAAGAAAATTTGGTCATCGCTCAAAATCACATGAAATAACAAACAAATCAAGGCCGTTCTGAATGTGGATTTGCTGAAGGGGACTAGGTGTTTCTTCGTCTACAACCTTATAAGCATACTTCACTCAAATCCAAACACTGTCATAAACTTACCCCCCAAATTCTATAGTCCATACTGTATTCTCAAGAGAGTGGGGTCCATGGCCTACCAGATAGAGTTACCCAGTCACTCTAAGCTCCACCCTGTTTTGACTGTTTCCTTCTTAAAGAAAGTGATCGACACTAAGTGTCATACTCAGACCAGCCTATGTGAGTTGGATGAAGAAGGTTCCATTTGGTTACAACCACAAACAGTCGTGGAACAACGTGAGTGTCATCTCCACTAATGCACTATCAAGGAAGTTCTAGTTCAGTGGAAGGACACACAACTAGAAGATGCCACTTGGGAGTCGACCACCATTCTGCATCTCAACCTTGAGGACAAGGATGTTTTTAAGGGGGAGGGAATGTTAGGGAACTAACCTCCCTAACCCCTCATGTAGGTAGAATAATATATTTTCCATGTAATAAAGGCTGATATTAATAAGGTCTAGTAATAAGGAAGAATAAGTCAAATGTAAGAAGACCTAATAGAAGCTTTCGCTTCTAGAAAGATCTTTCTCTAGAATTTTCTTTTGGAAGATGGATTTAGTATAAATAGGATTTGAGGGCATGAGAAGTTTTTGTCTTGAGAATTATTGTAACAGAGCATTCCTCTGCTAGAGGTTTACCCCTCGAAGAGGCAAGTGAACATTGTTTCCTATCAATAAAGGTATTATTTTGGTGATGTGGGTTCATATATTGCGTTGTTCAGCTGTTATTCTCTGCATTATTTATATTTAATGATATTATAATAAATTTGGTACCTTAGTACGAGTATTCTTCTGAACTCATCACATATGCTTTTAAGTCGAGACTAGACAAATGTGATCCATCATCAAGATGAGATAAGAGAAAAATATGATCAATAAAAATAAAAATAAAAATAAAAATATTAATATGAATAAGATGAGGACTCAAATTAAACTTCCTGTTTTATATTAACAACTACATTTATTATGAAATTTTATGATCTATAATGAAATAACCGAAGGTATTGTCTTGAAATAAATATCTAGTACTTAATTCATTGTTATATTTTAATAAATTGGTCAATGTTAAATTTATGATTAAATTTAATAAATATTTATAACAATATTTTAAAGTTAAATATATTGATTTAAAAAAAAATATTTATAATAAATAGTTATTTTTTTTAAAACATTTATAGTTTCTTTAAAATGAGTATTATCCTAATATATAAAAATAATATGATAAAGTATTGTAGAGATTTAAACAAAGATAAAAATTAAGGTTACCAAAACATAACAAAATATTGTAGAGATTTTTACAAATATTAAGGTTAAGATTACCAAATATTATATTATAAATAATATAGGATGAAAGTACATTTAAAAATGGGGGAGGAAGTTAGAGGAGATGGAGGAGAGGTGATTTTTTTGAATTAGTGTTTTGGCGGGCTTCCTTTTTTAGCAGTAGGCCAAATATTGCTTAGTAGTTATCCATGGTCGTTTACTATTTTTAGAAACTGGTTATTTTGGTTTAGGACTCCTCTAATTTTGGTCACTGGGGTAGCTCTGAGATATGTTTTGATTGGATAAATTTTTTAGTTTTAGTAATATTGGTGGGAAAAATGGAAGGTTATGCAAGAATCGAGGGTTTTTTCTTATCTACTTACGCCTAGGATGGTTTAATTGATCCTTCTTTGTCGGAATCCCATTGATAGTGGACTTCCTGGTGGCACTATTCATTACTATAGTCATAATTTTTTTGATCTCAAGGGAGGCTCGGGATCTTGGCCCCACAATGGGTGATCACACTGGTGTACAGTGCTGACAGGGGTTTGTTTAAGGTGGCAAGTAAATAAATATGGCTAATGAGGTCAACCGGCTCCTGGGCGTGTCAGACGAGGAGGATTGGGATAGAGAAGGTCTCTTCAAGAAAATGGACGAACTGTGCAATTTAAAGAATGAAGGATATCATTTATCAGAGCCTTTAATATTGTCCTTAAATACCATACCTAACCTTACTCCATAGTTATTACCTAAGCTTTAGTCTTTTTTCGCTGGCAATAGTCGGGTTCCGGAGTTGAAATCTACAACGACCGATGAGAATCATGTGTTAGAAAAACAGGACCGCGGAGCAATAAAATAAAACAAATGCAAAAACAAAACACAGAAGACACACAATACAAGAGAGACACAGATTTACTTGGTTCACCCAGTGTGGGCTACGTCCACCAGAGAAATTGCCAGGTCCTTCCTTTAT
>SNQJ01S0053379.1:0-21857 GCA_010110895.2 Picea sitchensis
TGGGAATTGGAGGAAGCAATACCTTCGAGGTTAGAAGGTTGATCAAATGAGGAATGGATTCCAGAAATGGGAAGTGTTTCCAGGACCTTGGTAGAAAATGAGTCAATTTGAGATTCAAGATGGGATTCAAGTTGGATGGCAAGGTGGGAATTGAGGTCCTTCTACAATTCCTCTTCCAAGTGGTCCATTTTGGACTCAATGTGGGTAGCTATGTGATTTTCAAGGTCTTCATTGCGAGTGTTGGCCATGGTGAGGGGAAAACACGGGAAGAGGTGGGTGAAAAGGGTGGGTGGGTCCACAAAAAAACAAGGCTAAGAAATGATAGGTATCACTGTGATCAGGACGAAAAGAGGAGTCCAATGTAATAGGTCCCAAGTAGGGGTGCCAGAAAGGGGGTCGGGACCAAAGGAAAAAAATGCTAAAAAATGATAGGTATCATTGAAATTAGGATGAAAAGAGGATTCCAATGGGATAGATCTCAAATAAGGGTGTGGGAAGGCCCCAAACTTGTTTTTCAAATATTTTTTTAATATTTTTTTAATTTTTAATTTTTTTACTCCTACGAAGTTATACTCTGACCTGAAAAATACTACAGTGTTGAAAGGCCCAAATTCTTAACAGGAAAAAATGTGTAGTAATTTTGCAACCAGAATGTATGAGGTAAAGTTGCATAACAATAGATCTTGTCTGTTATATTTATTTTTCTGTCCCAAGGGTTAGGGTATTCGGGGTTTCTACAAATAAGGGTTTTCCCTTTGCTATAACTCTCTGATATATGTACAGGGTCCAATACTAGTACTTGACCCAATATCTTAGTGCCCCAACTAAGGAGGCTAGATTGTTACCTTAACTGGACTACCCAACTACCTAGGTACTAGAGAGTATCTTCTTGAGTGTTGTTCTCGATGGCACTATAATAGTTAGGAGACCAATAGGTTTATCTATGGAGGGCTTAAGGATATCTAGGTCGATCCATATACATGTTTTTTCTAATGAGCTACCACTCGAAGGGGCACCAACAAGGGATACAAGGGTGGCCAACAATGTGCGCTTAAGTACCAATTGTATTTCCTACGTGTATCCTTCCCCAACCGCAGATTTATGCACTGGACGACATATATTTGTAGCTTTAAGATGTCAGAATACCTCTCTACCCTAAAAAAAAATAATCCATAATTTTATGCCAAGGAAAGTTCTTTGATACCAATTGTAAGGTACCAGATCTATTATAGTATCTGAAAGCAAAAATATTGTAGAGAATAATAGAGGAACAATAAAATAGATGAAACCACAACACAAAAATAATACCTTTATTTATAGGAAACAATGTTCACTTGCCTCTTCGAGGGGGAAGCCTCCAACAGAGCAGTGCTCTATTACAATAATTCTCAAGATAAAAACTTCTCATATCCACAACTCCTATTTATACTAAATCTATCTGCTAAAAGAACAATCTAGAGGAAGATCTTATAGAAGTGGAAGATTTTATTAGGTATTCTCACATTTGACTTATTCTTCCTTATTATTAGGCTTTTATTAGATGGAAAATATATTATTCTACATACATGAGGGGTTAGGTAGGTTAGGTCCCTAATAATTCTTAAATATATTAGTGGAAATGATAATAAAGTTACATATGTTTTGAGCAGGAGGTGTTTGGTTTTTCAGGAGTTTTAAGTGAGAACTTTGGGATTTGAACATCTCAAGGACATGTACAAGGAAGACCCAGAATTTGGAGAAGCTTATGAGGCATGTGGGAATCCAATGAGTAGAGATAGAAGTCCTTGGTTGGAATATATGATTCAAGAGGTATTGTTGTTCCAAGGTAGTCAATTGTGCATTACAAAAAGGTCAACATGGGACACACTA
The DNA here is from genome assembly GCA_010110895.2 of Picea sitchensis. NCBI lineage: Eukaryota > Viridiplantae > Streptophyta > Pinopsida > Pinales > Pinaceae > Picea > Picea sitchensis. The sequence continues at coordinate 1,870 of SNQJ01S0053379.1, forward strand.
TTGAAGGATAAGAATAATGGTGGATTGGTTGATCACTTTGGACATGAAAAAACTCATGTCTAATTAACTTCTTCTTATTTTTGGCTAGGTATTGTTGGCACGGAATTGATCAAACCAAGGTCCTTCTCAGGTTACCAACAAAAGCCACCGAGTAGTCTAGATCGCTGGCATTTTCATCTCCTCTGAAGAGAAGAAGTCTCACCCAAAGCACAACCAAGAAAGAAATATAGGGAAGGGAAGGGAGAATACTTAGGTGGGTTACCAGAATTTTCAAGATTCACCATGATCTTGCACAAGATAGACTAACCACAAAAAAAATCTCAACTTATTCATACCTAGAAATACAGATAATCAAGTTGCGAAAACATTTGTAAACAGAGACAACATATTGATCTTATCAAACATAAATAAGTATTGTAACGAGACAATTCATAAGAATAAACACATAATTCCTTATATATATTATCAATAGAGCTTCTCGAATACAATCTCAGAGATACAAATCATTCCTCTGTTACAAGATTTTATCTCTGGCCTCATGCCACAAAGATCTATCTACCCTTTTCTCCAAAACTGTATACAAATTACAATCACAGAATCTTTAATCTGTCTGTGCCCTCTATACCTTATATGAAAAAACCCAACAAACAAGTAACTACACCCAACCATACCAAACAATAACAACCAACCCTTTTACAATACTATACATCTCATATATAGGTTGAGTGGGATCTTTTGGCTTTAGGCTCCGCATGCTTTCTTTTTCTTGTTCCATTGTAATTGATTTTTCCTTGTTCGTGTTGCATTGTCCCTTTTCACAATCGTTTTTTGTTTCTTTACTTACTCCACTGTCCAACTCTTTTGTAGATTTGTCAACTCGTGTTTGAAAAATAATTGGATGGTAGTCCTCCTTGCACAACTTCAAACCAAATACGAACGGCCCAATAGGCTCCGACCACAATCGTTGACTCACCCTTGAGTCAAGTACCTAGCTCTTTCACAACGTCTAGGAATGCCTGTTGATTTCTTTTATCCTCCTTATCCTCTTTGATTTCATCTTCTGATTGTGATTTTTCCTTTTCCTCCTCTTTAAACGAAGGGCCCAACTCTGGGGCCAACTCTAAGGCCTGTTTCATGAATTCCTGGAAACCCCCAATTTTATCCTGCCACTTCCTGGAAAGGAGTGAGGCTTCAGCTACAAAATGTTGAGTCTCATATGTGATGCATCCCTTAGGCTTGGATGTGACCAGAGATTTCCATTCAGAATTGTCTTTAGCATCTACCTGATACATCTGCATGTACACTATCTGAATGATAGGTCGAAATTCATGCATCTCTTTCATGGCTACTCATTGCACTTCAAACAGAGCATTCACCTCATTGTCTGCTTGTTGGATTTGATCTAATTTGTCCTATTGCTTTAGTGGATCCATGGTCACCGCAACTACCTCATTGAGAAATTGTATTCTTGCACGCACAACCTCCAGAGTTTGGTTGTGCCTTGCAATAATTCCCATCCAGTCGCTGACTTCATGAAATATCCTTGTGCATTCGGTTGTGCACTTGTGTAGTGCTTCTCGAGCATTGTTTCCTTCCAACACTACTTTCTTCATCTTCTCTTCCATCTTTCGAGGTTGTTTTTCTGCTTCGTACTGACTCTCCTGCAACTATACTTCCAGATTCTCTATGTGAATGGCTAGCTGTGACCATGCTCCTTGGAGTATCTCGATATGATTCTTAGGCTCTCTTGTGGAACTAGACTCTGACAGTTGTTGTGCCTCCTTCCTCATCTCTAGCCAGGCTTCAACAAGATTCTCCTAGACTCTTTCCAGTTTCTTCTCTTCCTGGATCTTGGCGTATTCCTCCTGTGTCCTGCATTCTTGGGAAAGGAGTGCTTCCTCCCTTGCGAACTCTCCATTCCTTTCGACCTGCTGGAGCCTCTTCTCCAGTTGATCAGTTGAGGCTATGATCATCCCGACTAGCTATGTTTCTCTAATCATCTTGACTAGGGTTGTGGTGGTGATGGAGGTTGTTCAATGATGATGGTGGTGGATGGAGTGGTGTCAAAATCATGGTCATCCTAGATATCTATAATGTGGACTGCTCGATCCACTGAGCGAGTGTGAGGAATGATGGATGATATTGGCTAGGGGTTCAGAACCTTACTTGGCAAGATCCACATCCTGGGTTTCTTATCCATTGGGTCTCCGATGAAGGAACTGCTGATAATTTCATTGAGATCCTTACCTGTCAACATGGATTTCTATGGAAGATGAGGGAACATGGGTAATGTTCTCTTCTTCTTCTTCAGTGGCTGCGTCTCTTCCTCCTCATATAAATATGTATGTACTAGGGCTTCTTTCTTCTATACTTATGGGCCCGAGTTCAGTCCTACCCCTGCTTTCTAACCCCTTTTCTTCAGCAGTTCTGCAGGCAGAAGGTAGTGCATCCCCGACTTGCGTGGGTTGCGTTTTACTCTGGGCCATGACATAAAATCCTTGTCAAAGGCCTCCTCATCTAAGTAAAATGGAAGCATGTGTGAGTGGAAGTCTTCTCAGTTGGCATGTCTTGTCCATATGAATGTATGGTGGTGGTTCATGTTGAATGTAATGTTCCGTGTATTGAGGTTGAGCAATTCCTATGAAATACACAACCTATGAGTTTCATCAAGCAACTTGTTGTACCATTTGTAGAAAACCGTGTTGTTGAAGGAAGTATTCTTCGAGTTCTACCTTGAGTGCCAAGGCTCAAACATCTTTTCCAACCGCCCCTTATCTGCTGGTGACAACGGTCTTCCCGTAGGTGGCATCCACTTCAACATTGTGAATGCAACCAACAAGTAGCCATAGGTGAAAGTTATGCCCTTCTCTTGTGCTTCCTCGCAAGCCACCATGAGTTCTTCCAGTAAATAGCTGCACCCGTTGAAGAAAATGTTGTTTTCACAAAAAACTACCACCGATAAGGCATGCAATGTTCATTCTCCTTTGTAATAATACCGCATGACCTGCTATCAATTACATAGAAACCAATCCTGACTGTCTCAGGTAGGATGGGGTCGATCTTGGCTGTGTGCCCCCCCTCTGCATATGAAATCTCTCATATAAACTGGGCTCCCCCTTCTTCTTTCCATGCTTGTTGGGACCCTGAAAACCCTTGGACACATCCTCTCCTTCGATGGATAGTCTAGTAAGTTGATGGATGTCCTTTGCGTGAATTGGATATATTCTATCCAACCACAGGCTTCTGTCATGTACCTTGCTAATGATAAACTTGGTACATATCGTAACTTCTCTAGTGGTGTCGAAAACTGGAACAACCCTGAGGTTCATAATGGAAAATTTAAACAGGTTGATGAACTTCGACTTTGGCATGAACTGCATGCCTCCCAACTCATTTGGAGAAACACTCTAGAAGACATTGATGTTGATCCGTGGGAACAAAAGTTGGTCCGTCAGTTCGAGGTCGAGGATCTTGACTTGCTCGACCTTCCCTTTGAGATCACCCATGATCCTGACCAGGGGGTCACAGAGATCGTCTAGTACTGCATCCTTCAAAACGACACTTCTTCTCCATGTATCTCTCAACATGGTGAGTTTGAATTGTCAAAAAATTCAATGGACTAAACTGGGATTGGGGATCACGACTAAGGGCCAAGGGATTGCACAGTCTTGATCACAATTTAGAATTCGCAAATATGTAAGTTCTCTTTGGGAAATAGTGCATCCTACACCAAGTTCCCAAAACCTTATACTCGGGCTTAGATGGAAAGTTTTGTAATAACTGCTAAGGCTATTCATCATTAACCCTATAGGTGCAACTTTGATTTGAGTTTTCCGATGAGACCGGTTAATGGGATAAATCTATTGGGTGATCTTGGTATTAACTAGGAAAGTTGGTCAGGGACGTGGCCAATTCTAGACCTTACCGTTCAATGGATGAAAATCCTGGCATTAATACTGATGGCATATTTGTGTATTGCGTCTTTACGGTTTAACATAATTCAGATGGGTTACTGTAGCGGTAATAAATGCTATGATTGGATTGGGTTCGTGTGGCACATGGACTAGGATTGCGTATGGATTCGCTCTTCCTTCGACCATAAAAGGATCCCTGTCATATTTAATGACTATCATTAATAGATTCATGGATCTTTTGATCCTACGTTTTTGAGTAAGAATTTCTTCATCAAACAACAATTAGACAGAAAAATGAACTACATGTCATGGCACAATAATGCACTCATTGAATTTATTAACTGAATTCACAGAAATTGTAATAAACTCAAATCTAACTACTATACATGCTCCTTTGGATTAGAGAAACAGTCCTTTAGCTCAGTTATGAGACACATAGGGTTTCAGGCGAGCAACATTCACCCATCCAGGCCAAAGTATACCATCCAGTTGCGCAAGCTTGACTGCTCAAGAAGGTCGGATCTCCACAACTATAAATGGTCCCAACCAATGCATGCACAACTTGCATGGATGTTTCTGGTGTCAACTATCATAAAGTAGGACCTTATCTCCTTGTGCAAACGCTTTGGTATTAATGTGTCTTTCATGCCAAGATTTTTCCCTTTCTTTCTCAAGTGATTGATGGAAGTCTGCTAAAAATCTGGTCTCTTCGAGTTCTTGCAATTCCATGAGCCTCTGTGCAACTGATTCATCCTCCAACATGTGTGTAATCTATGCAATATGTAAACTCAGAGTAATGAATTATTCAAGTACCAAAACCTCTTTCCCATAAACTAGATGAAATGGAGTATACCTATGGAGTTTCTTTGTGGTTATCCTGTAATCCCATAAAACTGTTGGGACTCTATCATCCCAATTCTCCCTGTTTGCGCAACAAACCTTCGTTAATCCTCTCTCCAAAATCTTGTTAAATGCCTCCACGATGCCATTGGATTGCAGATGGTGGGGGATACTTTTATGATGTTGGATCAAGAACTCTGTTGTAAGCTTTTCTATTGTAATACTAATAAAATGACCATCCTGATCACTGGTCAGACTCCTAGGACATCCAAACTGAGTGATAATATTATCAAAAATGAACCTAGCAGTAGTATTGGTCAAACAATCCTGAACCGTTTCTTCCTCCACCCAACGTGTAAGGTAATCAGTTCTAGTAATAATATACCTTGCCTTTGAATGCTTAGTTGTGAGGTTGATCAACCCAATGAAGTCAACCACCCATTTCTCAAATGCTTGTAGAGCTCGAACTGGCTGAAGAGGCAATTCATCTCGTCCTAATGGCTTACCCACTCTTTGACAAACATCGCAATATATAGCATATTCCTTTGCATCCTTGAAAATAATGGCCCACCATAGTCCAACTTGGAGGACTTTCTATGCAATGGCCTTTCCTCCAACATGCCCTCCCGTAACTCCATTGTGGCACTCCCACAATATGTCTTGCATTTCATTATCTAAGACACATCTTGTGAGGATGCTATCTAGGCCCAAATTATACAATTTCCCCACAATCAATTGATATTTCGCTGCTCTAACCACCATATGAAGTTTCTGAGTTGCGGAGTATGCTTCTGGGAAGGCCCCTATACTTATCAAGACCGCTATGTCTTCCAGCTATTCTAGTATGGACTCAACCTAGAACATGTCTTCATCTTGGAGTTGATCATATACTGCTCCACCACTTTATCCTGATTCTAACATTGACATGTAATCAGGCCCTACATTGAAAATTCCAGGTTTAATGATCACTTCAAATGAAAATTCTTGAAATAGTAACAACCATCGAAAAATTATTCTGTCCAGAACAGGCTTGTTAACTAGATATTTTAACGCAGAATGATCAGTAAAGAACTTAAAATGAGAGCCTAACAAATAATGTCTAAACTTATGTAGAGCATAAATCATAGTTAAATCCTCCCTTTCTGTGGTTGTATAGTTGCACTCATCTTGCGACAACTTCCTTCTAGCAAAATAGATAGGATGATCCATGACTCCGTCTCTTGGTTGAACTAACATGGATCCCAAGGAAATATAGGATGCATCTACGTGCACATGAAATTCATTTTACCAGTTCAGAAATATCAACATGGGTGTTGTGCTGATATTTTCCTTCAGGATATCGAATGCTTTATCACACTCTAGGGTCCACTGGAACACTTCTTTCTTCTTTAGTATATTCTCTAGAGGTGCAGTAATGTTTGCATATCTTCTGATAAACCTGCGATAGTACCCTGTGTGCCCCAACGTGGAGCACAACTACTTAGCGCTTATAGGTGGAGGCATATTCACAATAAACACAACTTTGGCTGGGTCTACTAGTACTCCTTCTTGGCATATTATGTGGCCTAACAAATTTCCATGTGGCAGATAGAAGATACACTTTTTGAGGTTCAATTATATCTGCAATTCTCTATATCTATCAAACATCAGACATAGTAGCGCTACATGTTCCTTGAGCAGACTATATATCATCCAATAATCCATATAAGCTTCTATAAACTTGTGAATAAATTCTTAGAAAACTGCTATTACAATCTGGGAAAAAAACTGCAGGGGCCTTCTTTAGGATGAGTCACATCACATTGTATGGAAATGACCCCCATTATGTTATGAATGTGCTCTTATTTTTGTCTTCTTAAACATTCCTTACTTGGTGATACCCCAGAAATCCATTTGTAAATGAGTAATATTCTTTCCCCGCAACCTGTTCTAGCACCTCATCAGTAAAAGGTGTTGGGAAAGGGTCATGCACACATGCATAATTAAGGATTTTGTAGTCTACACAAAACCTAATGTCCTATGTTTCTTTCTTTCTCTGGATGACTATTGGGATAACCCATTCTTCTTCTTCCACTGCAAAAATGAGTCCAGCCTCCAACATCTTATCTCTTTCCCTCTTAACCTTCTCTTTCACTCTAGAGTTAAGGCGATATGGTCTATTCCTTACAGGATTTTATCCTCATTTTAGGTCAATTTTCATCTCTCCCATAGCTTCTTTAATCCCTTTTAGCTCTGAAAATGTCTTTGGGAACAAGTCATCATACTCCCGCAACAAGCTATGTATTTCTTGGCTAGTGTACTCATCCTAGTAATATCCCACCATAACTATCTGAGGTTGCTCTCTAGTCCCTATATTGACTTTACGCAACTTCAATGAATAATTATAAGAACCATCAGTCTGGTTGGGTATAATGTTGTGGATTTCTCTGCTTCCTTCTGTTTCCTTAATGGCTAAGTTTCTCAATTCTTCTAAATCATCCGGGTTTTCCAAATCCTTCTCAATCTTATAGAATTATATAGGTCTCTTGTCTAAGTTTAGGTGAAGGTTATACCGAAGTGTTTGGCTATGATTTTCACATACCACTAGGTATGATTTTTCGTTCACTAGTATCTGTAAAAAGAAATTCTATAATTCTTTGCAGGACTACTTTAAGCTCAGGGTACTTACTTGTAAACGAGAAGTCCTTGCAAAATTGATCTACCAATGTTTTCCAATCCTTGGTCTATCTTATGGTTTCTTCATGCATGTACCAAAATTTCATAATTGGACCTAGTGAATGGGGAAGTAATTGAAACCACAAACGAGATGGTATTTCCGCAACTTGCCACTGTCTCACGCATTTTTCAATATGTGCTTTAGGATCAGATTGTCCATTGAAAAGTTGTACAACTTGGAAATCCATCCTCATATCTGATTCCAGTTGCTCCTTATCTTCAAATCTATATCGAATAGCTTTCTTCACATTGTCCCAGTTCTCAACTAAGGCTTTGTGATTAGTCCACCATTTGGCAAGGGTGTCCTAGAGGGCTAAATCCAACACTGAGATCCTTTGATCCTCCGCTATATTTTCTTTCGTACTAACCATAAAATTGTTAGGTTCTGAGGTACCATCATATATCGGGTGTTCTCTGACCTTGGTTCCAACCCATCTAGTTTCTATGATAGTTGTGCATCTTCTTGAAAATCTTTCATATGAATCTTTCTTCCAACTGTCAAATGCTAGTTATGAATCTTCGTTTGTTGATTGTATGCTCCTCTAACTTACCGATCCATCAAAAGTAGGATTTATGTAGTCTTTTCTCGTTCTTATTTTTACAGTGTACAACTGATCCAAGTCTTCTCCCTGCATATTGTTTTCCGTTGGCTCTATGTATTGAGGGCCTACATATGGATCCAAGGGTTGATCTAATTTTATTCTGTCTACCTCAAAGGTCATTGTGTCTTTCTTTAGGTCAATCACCACATAGTTGTCGTAAGCCCAATCAATACCAAGTAGTGCGGGATAAGGTTCATTATTCGCCATGATTTCGATCACCTCAAAATCAACTACAGTCTTCACTCCCACAACATCTATTTCCACATTCTCTAGTTTTCCTATTGGAAAAATACAATACTGATTGGCCATTCTTATCTGGATTGGGGAATATGTCAACTGAGGTTTTCCTAAAGCTTCCCAAGTCTTTTTAGGTAGTATATTAACTTCAGATCCTAGATCTAACATAATATCCTTAATCTCAAACTCATCTAGTTTGGTTGCTAATATAAACTCTTTTCCAGTCTGTACTTTCCTTCTCTACACTCTATGAGTATTCTTCTCAGGAAGATTAGTCCTTACTCTCGTTTCTGTGGTATCTTCAATTTTTAGGACTAGGTATAGTTCATTTCACAACTTTTCTATCAACTGGTCATTCCCAAGAATATCATAAAATAACTGAAACCAAAGGTCAACTACATTTTGTGGCTACTCAAGTTGTCTCAATGGGACTAGAGGGTTTCTGGGTGCAGGAGGTGAAGCAGAGACTTGTGCGATCTTAGGGTAAACAATAGGATGAGGGGGTTTCTATTGCATCTCAGGGCCAGGGATATTTTGAAACACTTCTATGGAATTTTTAAAGAATAACTTATGTTTCATACAATCATACCTATCCTCCTTAAGTGTTTCTTTCTGAATCTGAGGTAAATTATCATCATCTTCTCCAGTCTTTGCCCCTCCTTGAGTAACGATATTAAGGTTGGGAAGTTGTCCTATAATAACTTGCTTTATATCTTAGTTGATGAGATTAGTTCCTCGTTGATGTACCCGATATTCCTATTTTGCAATCCGTTCTGGGCAGTCTTCAGTTGTGTTCCCATTGGTTCTACAGCGAGAGAACCATGGCCACCTTGGATGAGGACAATCTATATCCATGTGGCCTTTCGCATCATATTTGTAGCATATAATTGGTCCTCTTCCCCCGGTTCTTCCTCCTCTGAAGTCTCCTCCAGCTCCACCTCCTCGACCTTTTCCCAGTCCCTGAGGGGTTTCATTCAACTTGAATGATGTTCGATCTAGTCTGTCCACAAGTGCATCCAAATATCTACACCGATTTCTAGCATGTGTGGTAGATGTGAAAAACTAACAATACACAGTATCTGATACTATTGAATACTTCTGAATAATGGGGCACTATCTTGGCCCATGCCCATGGATTTGGAAAATCTCGTAATACTCAACTGATGGCACTACTTGATTACCTGGAAAAGCATGATATGGGGTTGGGGTATGGAATGGTAAATTAGTAGATATTTACACAACTCCTCCCTTGTGTCCTGGTGAGGGTCCCATTAGATTATGAGGAGGTACCATTCCCCTCATCCGTGGACATTTGTTCACTAAATGTCCTTATGTGTAGCATCCGGTACACCAGACTTGTGTTCGTCCTGGTTTGGGTATTGTCAATTCTTGAATATTCTCTATAAGAGATGATATTTTCCATTGTAGTTGCGCCAAATTTGCCTCTGTTGGGGGTTTGGCCACTCTCAGGCTCCTCGGATATCCCTCCATGGCTTCAATCTTCATTGATTTTTCCAAGGCATCTATCAAAGTGGTTATCCATTGTTGCGTTAACGAAAACTATGTCAGAGGTAGAAATCCCTGGATGTACCATTCTCTTTGATGTTCTTCATGGATTAGATGTGCTAACCTCCCTATAGAATATTTAAACTTCTGTTTATATTCCCAGGCCGATTCACCTTCCCTTTGTTGAATTTTGTGCAACATAGACAGAGCTTGTGGTTCTGATTGAGGTAGCTTAAACTTTGCTATGAAATTTGTCCGTACTTGGTCAAATGTGAATGTTTGACCTTGCACTCCTGGTACTCCTGGCTCAATGGAATTCATGTACCATTTGAGAGCACGACCTCTCAAAGTAGTCTGGAACTCAACTAATTTATTCACATCCAAAGTCCCTCTGGACCTCCAGATTGCTTCACATAACAACCAATGCTGCTCTACATCCTTGTCTCCCTTACCCCAGAATTCTGGGTATCGAACAATCAAACCTCCCGCGTTACCAACCATATTTTATCTTACTGCTGCTACCAAAATAAAACCTAACGGTCTTGGTTACGTTCTACCAGGGGATCCCAATACCCTCCCAGTATTTGTGCTTCCCAGTTGTGGCTGACTAACCGATTGTAATGGAACAGGAATAACATAAGTAGGTAGTATAGAATTTACCACTTGTATAGAAGACACTTGGGGTATGGGTGATTCGAGGCTGGTGCCATTGGCTTCGGGGAAGGTTTATTTGATCTAGGGGGTCTCGTTGTCATCCTATCAAGCAGTCTCTTCAGCTGGATTCCCGATATTTCCTGGCATCGGGGCTGAATGTTCTCTTTATTCTTCAAGATCCATGCCAGATTCCTTTTCTCATGCTTCTACACCTTCTTCTCCTCGTCCAACATCTTGGGGACTTATTTCTCTATGTGCTTCTCTCTCGTTTAATCTTTGACTGGCGAGTCTTTCTTGTCTTCTCATATTTCACAACTCTTCCATCTATCCTTCCTCTATTTCTCCTGGTTCGACTTCTTTTCACAACTTCTCAAGCTTTTTTACTGCTTTCTTTATCTTAGCACACCACCACTTCTCAACTATGGCATCTCTTTTCAAGACTCACTCATCTCTTGAGTCCATTTCTTGCGGCTCCCCCATTTTTCAAAGAACCCTCTCCCCTCTCTTAGGCCATGACTCCACCCCAAACTCACCCCACCCTAAGCGAGGGTGTTTACACTACCATCTCGGTCGAGGACATAGTCAACATCCCCTCTTCCATCAAGAAAACCTTAATCCATAGGGGGATTTCTCTCAAAAGTCTTCCCCTTGCGTATTTATTGAAATCTTCTTTTGCCTATGAAAATTGTTGGTGATTCTTAGCTGCAAACTTGATAATGTACCCTTATAATGTTGTACTGACCCATAAATCGATCTCTCACATTACCGGACGATCTAGCCGATGAAGTGCTGCGATATTTTATATATCCCAAGAGTAGGTCTTCTTGACTCGTTCTTGGAATTCTAGATCTTCTTGGAGCCTATCTATCTAGTGGAAAAGTTCTTCCAGGAAATTAACCCAGAATATATTGTACTGGTCACTCGATCTTTCTGAGTAAAAGACTACCTCCCGTGTATCATTCACATATTTTCCTCTCAGCTTCGCTTCTTTCCATATCAATGCGTGGAAATTTCTCTCCCACCACTGGTGAATATCAGATATGTGAATCCACAGAAGCATTCTCTCTACAGGTTCCCTTTTAATGCAGGTCCTATCAACATAACCATTTTGTTAGCACAAAATTGATCAGACCAGGGTCTTTCTCAAGTTACCAACGAAAGGCACCGATTATTCTAGAGCGTTGGAATTTTCATATCCTCCAAAGAGAAGAAGTCTCACCCAAAGCGAAACCAATAAAGAAATATAGGGAAGGGAAAGGAGAATACTTAGGTGGGTTTCCATAATATTCAATATTCACCATGATCTTGCGCAAGATATACTAGCCACAGAACAAATATGAACTTATTCATAATTGGAAATATAGACAAGGAAGTTGCGAAGGCATTTGTAAACAGAGACAACATATTGATCTTACAAAACATAAAGAAGTAATGTAAGGAGACAATTCATAAGGATAAACAAAAAATGACATAGTAATTTCAAAATTTTAGGTCCTTTCTTATATATATTATCAACAGATCTTCTCGGATACAACTTCAGAGATACAAATCAGTAACCTGTTACAAGATTTTGGCTTTGGACTCATGACACAAAGCTCTATCTACCCTTTTCCCCAAAATTGTATACAAATTACAATCATAGAACCTTTAATCTGTCTGCTCCCTCTATACTTTCTATGACAAAACCCAACAAACAAGCAACTACACCCAACCATATATAGGTTGAGTGGGATCTCCTGGCTTTAGGCTCCACATGCTTTCTTGTTCTTGTTCTATTGTAACTTCTTTTGCCTTGTTGGTGTTGCATTGTCCCTTTTCAAAACTGTTTTTTGTTTCTTTACTTGCTCCATTGTCCAACTCTTTTGTAGCTTGCACAAGTCATGTTTGACCAAAATTGGGATTGTAGTCCTCCTTGCGCAAATTCAAACCAAAAATGAAGGGCCCAACAGGTATGATATTTATTGTTACAATTTTTTTAGATAGGTGTGGAATTTTTTAGTGTGTTAAAGGGAAGCAGGAGAACATGGATTTATATCAGCCATTTCCCATACCAAGTAGACCATGGGATGCCATAATCATGGATATTGTTTTGGGTTTTTATAGAACCCAAGGGAAATGATTAATTTTTTGTAATTGTTGATATATTATAAAAAAAGGCACATTTGGTACCTTGTTGTAAAACAAGTGATGCAACACATGTTGCCAATTTATTTATCAAAGAGGTTGTAAGATTGTAGGGATTTCCCAAAAGTATAGTTTCAGATAGATACACTAAAATTGTTGGAAATTTCTAAAGAATATTGTGGAAAACATTGGGAACAAAGTTATCATTCATATCACCCTAATACCCTCAAAATTATGGGTAGACGAAAGTAGTGAACAAAATCTTGGGAAATTTATTGAGAAGCTTGATAAGTGAACATAAAATTCAGTGGGATCAAATTCTGTCATAAGCTAAGTTTTCCTACAATGACACCCAACAAAAGTATAGGTAAAATTCCATTTCAGATATTGTATGGTATGCACCCAAGAGGCATTTATGAACTTATAAATATGGGAAATGAAGAAATAAGGATTGCTAATGAAAATGATTTTTCTACAACCATGCAAATGTTGCATGAAAAGATCAAAGGAAAACTACAAGACAATAGTAAGATGTACAAGAAAATATAATACTTGAAGAGAAGAAAGGTTAAATTTGAGGTTAGAGATCAAGTGTTGGAACATTTAAGGAAGGAGATATTCCTAAGAAGTGAATATAACAAGATGAAGTTGAAGAAATAAGACCCTATAATATTTCGTGGAAGTTTTCAGCTAATGCCTATGAAATTGAGTTACCACATGATGTTGGAATATCACCAATGTTCAATGTTGTAGACTTATACCCCTATAAAGAACACAAAGTAGGGGATGAAGATGATCAAGAACATATTAAATGGAAAGAGAAGCTACCTACAACAAAACAATTGCAAATGGAGAAGATTTTTGACCAGAAAATTGTCAAGAGAATTAGAAGACATAATTATTATGAGTATTCGATGAAGTGGAAAGACCTTCCAACTGAAGATGAAACTTGGATGAATGCTGCTGAGATCCAGAAGCATGGAAAATCGATTGAAAACCTCATGGACAAGAGTCCAGGAACATTTATGTTCTTTGGGATTCTGATGCAGGGACCAAAACATTTGCTTGTTTTACATGACCTTGGGGTCAAAATATTTACTAAGGAAGTTGGTTTCCTAATTATTTCATTTTATTTGTAATATTTCATCTAAAAGATCTCTAGAAGTTATCCTAGATCGAGTGGTTTCATATCTATAAGACTGTTGCTAAGATTTAGGAACAAAATTCTAAATCTTGAGTTGGTTGAGATAGCTCTTGTGTGTTAGTTTTGGAAAACTATCTGAGGACTCTAAGTTTGTGGTAATATTATTGTAATTTTTTTTAGAAATAGACCAAAGAGTGTGTGAAAAAAAAACCCTTGTATGTTTGAGAAGGTGTGAACAATTCTGAGAAAAGAAAGAGAGAAATTTGAGACATATTTGATTGAATCTATGTATTTGAATCATATTCTATGGGTTTTTTGTTATCGATTGAATGCAAATAAAGTGTGTATTTGATTCCTATTCCTTGTCTATGTCTCAATGTGTTTCTCTCCAAAATTTTGAGAAATAGGTTTTGGGTTTAGCTAGATCTAGAGGTAGATCGAATCCCTTCGTAGAAGAAACTGATTGAATTCATTTCCGGGTCTTAGAATATGGATCAAAGAACATTACCTGTCTTAGAATACAGATCAAATAAAATTACCTATGGATATTATAAACCAAAACCCCTAGAACTCGAGGTTGAATCCTCAAAATTTTTTGTAGAGACAATTGTAAATGTCAATCATTGATCATTGAAAGGATCAATTACCCAAATTGCTTTTTCAGAGTAATTTATGGTCATAGCCAATGATCATATAAATAAAAAGCGATAACATGGGCTTGGTGCAAATCCAATGATAAGCGCTCTTCCTTTAATCCATGGTTACTAACCCTCAGTTGTATTCAAAAAAGAGCTAACCACTCTCAGAACATATTCAAAATTACAAATAGGGTTTAAGAGACAACACTCTATGAACCTGAAGAAATTAGAAGAAGTACAGAGCTATTGAAGTGAGAGTCTAGGAGAGGAAATTGAGTACAATCTGATCTAGTTTGTAGCATTTGTTCAACAGTTGCACCATATGTGAAACTCTGTTATAGCAATTTTAAATTCCAGTGAAGGGTTTTCAAGGGTTTCCTGCAGAACTTTGAGACAAGAGAGGAAGGGATAATCATCTAAAATTGTATAGAAAATTTATATGGTTCCAAAACTTAGAAATCAAGGATCATAGAAGAGAAATTGAGTAAAATATGATCCAAATAAAGTTTCAACATTGGTCCGAGGTTTGCACCACTTATTTCTATGAGTGAAATTTTCTTTTTATGACTGTGGTTGATGTCCCACCCAATTATGGAAAATTCTACCATCAATTTGGTGGGATTGTATGGGGGATATTTAGTTGAACATAACATATGCTACATATATTTTTAAGACAATTATGTCACTATGGTTGATGTCCCACCCAATTATGGAAAATGATACCAACAAGTTGGTGGGCTTGTATGGGGATATTTAGCTAGACCTAACATATGCTACATATATTTTAAAGACAATTCTATAATGCCACCGAAGAATGAGATAAATGTGCTATGCATCAAAGTATGAAATTTAAAGTTTAGATACACAAACAAAATTAGAAGGAAAATGTAACTTACAATGCAATGCAACATCTGAACTGCCACTAGGGATGTAGTCATAGATCAGCGATTTGTCATGTACAAGATATTAGTATGCTCTAAAAGTAACTATGTTAAAGTGTCAAATTCGACCTATAAATTCTAAAGGAAAACTTGTGAGATTTTTCTTCTTTGAAATCACCATTTGCTAACTATTTTTTACCCACCTTACATGAAAATATTATTGTTAATATATTTGTCTTTTGATTACTTTACTTTATTTTATAAGATGGAGATACACACTCTGCTTCCATCAAACATATGAATTTGTATCATAGGAAGTGAAATAAATAAAATAATTATTTGATAATTATGCTAAATTTAGGTTGAATATAACATACATCCACATATACACGACCATAAGATGGATATACGCTTAAGAAACAAGAGAATGTAAAATGGACTCACAACACCTAGAGGTCGGGGAAGCAAAGCCAAGCTTTGTTCAATTAATCAATGAGAATTACAACACATATATATGATGACATATAGTTTAGAAACATTTTGAAATGCTTGGAAACTAGTCAACGCAACTAATATCCATTAATTCTAAGTCTCCCCTTTAATGGAGAAAGGATTGACATCCACACCTAACATCTCCCTAAATAGTTCAAATTTGATCTTCCCAAGAGGCTTAATGAAAATATCGACAACATTTTCACTAGTATTACAATACATTAAACAAATGTCATTAGATTGCATCTTTTATCAAACAAAATGGAACTGAGTATCAACATGTTTTATCCTAGAATGATAAACTGGATTATTTTCCAACTTGATTGAGCTCTATTTATCACATTTGATTATTGTAGCTTTCCTTTGTTCTTCTCCAACATCTTGAAGTAGTCTTCTCAACCAAACAACTTCACAAGTTGTTGCACACAACACTTTATATTCTTCCTCAGTTGATGACAAAGATACAATAGGTTGCTTCTTACTACTCCATTAAAAAATCTTGGATCCAATGCCAAAGGCATAACCTATAGTAGATCTTCGATCATATGGATTGCCAGCCCAATCTGAGTTTGAGTAACCAATCAACTCAACATCGAATGAATCAGTATATTTAATACCATAATCAATTGTACCTTTGAGATACCTAACTACTCCTTTCACTACATTCCAATGTATTTCTAGAGGTTTATCCATAAACTAACTTAACACACTAACTGAGTATGCTATGTCAGGTTTGTTTTTAGTGAGATACTTCAAGATTCCCACCATCTGTCTATACACTGTATCATTTACCTCTTTCAAACCATCATCACAATAAAGTTTCATGTTCTGCTGCATTGGAACATAAGAAACTTTACATTGATCCATTTTAAACCTTTTAATTACTTCTCTGATATATTTACCTTGAGACACAAAAGTTTGACCATCATTTCCCCAAACTTCAAGATCGAGGAAGTAATTTTACTCACCAAGGTCTTTCATTTCAAATATCTATGACATCTTCTTCTTAATTCCACTAATCATTTTTTCTGAATTTCCTATAATAATTAAATCATCAACATATAAGGAAATAAATACAACATGCCCCTTTTTCATCAAACTTGGTATACATATTTGGATCATTTTTTCTCCTCATAAAACCCTGTTGAAGAAAGAAGGAATCTATCTTCTCATACCATGAACTAGGTTCTTGTTTCAGTCCATACAATGCTTTCTTTAATTTACACACTAAATGTTCCTGACCACTTTTCACAAACCCCTCTGGTTGAGTAAGGTAAACCTCCTCCTTTAACTCACCATTCAGAAAATAATACTTTACATCTAATTGGTGAAGCTTCCAATGGTATTTTGTAGCTAGTGCAATTAACATTCTTATAGTGTTTAATTTAGCTACTAGTGCAATTGTTTATGCATAATCAATGCCCTCATTCCATGAATACACTTTTGCCACCAATCTAGATTTATATTTATCTATACTACCATCTTCTTTGAATTTAGGTTTGTATATCCATTTACATCCTATGGTCTTTTTATCTTTAGGAAATTCAACCAATTGTCAAGTTTTGTTTTTCATTATAGAGTCATATTCTTCCACCATTGAGTTTCTCCACTCTTCATGTTCATTAGCTTCATTAAAGATCATGGGTTCTAAGACATTTGAAATATTACTCATTAGGGAATAATATTTATATTTTTCAGGTGGATGAACCTGTCGTGAAGATCTTCTCAATTGGATGGTGACTTCTTCTCTGTTTTGTGAAGATTCTTCTTTACTGCTCTATGTATCCATGTTGTTAACGACATTTCTTGTCTTGGGCCTAAGAGCATCCGGGTTGGCAGGTTTCACGAGGAGCGCCCAAGCGCAGCGCATAGAAGAAGTCTTGTTCAGACTTAAAATCAAGCGAGTGGGAAAAATTATAGTGTCAACGGTCCGGATCCATCCATATGAGAAGATCAACAGTTGGCGGGAAATCGCAGACAACGAAGTTGCGCCGAGATTAGGCACGATGGATAGCGCCTATATTGCATAAAGGAAAGATAGCAGCCATCCATCCAAAGATGCGTGGCATGAGATCTAGTCGTGTCAGTGATTCGACATTCGGGAGTTCAAGGGGTGAGGATTTTATGTTGTTCTACATCCTGAAACCCCAAACCCTGAAAGCGCCAAAAGCGCCCAAATTCAGGCCCACAGTAACGCGAAGCAGCCTCAGTCGTTCATATACATGAGACACCTGGCGCGCGATTAGTTTCCTCTCCGTCTAGCCTATCACAACTTCAGGGTGCAAAGATTAGCTCCGTTGTATTCCGATGCGCGAGATGCCAGGAGAGTCCATAACCCGGGCCCACAATATTACCGAGTAAGTTTCAGGACCGTCAGATCTTAGCAGGACGCGTGGCACTAGATTGAGCCGTCTCGGCATTTCACCCATCGTGATTTCAAAAAAAGAAGGGATTAACTCCTTCCATTCGCGAATGTCGAAAGCACTTTGGGAATAAACACAGGGTCAGAACCCATGGTCACTTGAGAAAGGAAAGGAGTTATGAAAAGCTGCCAAAGAGTCGGGTTTTTCCATAGAGGAAAATACTGCATCCGCCAAAACCAGTTCAGCCCGATTTCGATCCTGGTCCTTGCTAAAGAATTAAATGAAGGTGAACAGAGGTAGTTGAAGCCTCAACTCACTTATTGAATGCAAGGTATGGAGGTTTCGGCAGACAGTCTACCCTAGACGGTCTTGTACGCTGATTTTCTCCAAAGGGTCATGGTTGGTCCTCATCTGATCAGAGAAAGTCTGCGCATCCTATGTTGGCCTTTAATGTCACAACCATCTCCCCTGCAGGAGCCATGCGCAGTTAAGGTGGCGTCTGACGAAATTTATCTGTCCAAATTCGGATGAAGGGACACCATGCCTTGGATGACTGAACACGCCTCTGTTAGGTGAATTCTCTTGAGTATATAGGCTCAGTTTTTGTATTTTGCAAGCATCAATGGTTGAGCAAGGCTCCCGATTGTAAATTTTTGATGAAGCGTTAGTCGCTCTGGTTAATGTATAAGGCATTTGAGACTTCTTACTTTATGGATGTCAGCTTCTTTTTCCATCTCTTTGTTTACTGTGTTAGAACAACTCGGAATTGGAGGATCCAGTCGAGTTGCGTTGTTGTAGGATGATGTTGGTTGGATCACTACAACAGTCGCAGCGTTTCTAATCAGTTCTTGTGTTTTCTCAGAGCTAGAATGGCTTGGAATTGGAGGATCCAGTCGAGTCACCCTTCAGCTCCTTGAAACTCTGGACCAAGAGGATCTTGGCTTCTAAGTTTTTCTTCTTCAAGCTTCTGAAGGCCTGTTTCCTGAGGCAGTCTTGCTCACCCTTCTCACAAGTCTTCCATCTACATCCCCTTAATCAACTTACTGACGGAAGTTGGATCAAGACCTCCCTTGTTTTCTACATACCAAGCCCAGTTTCCTGAGTTAAAGTTATACCTTCTCGAGTCTTTACCATTCAATCACCCCATTAAACAAATCATGACATAAACTGATGGGCGTCGGGCTCTGCTCCTGCAAGCAATCCAGGAGTGACTTCTGACGCTAACATTTCTGACGCCGTTGCCGGGGACGAAGTTGAAGATTTTCCCTGGGCAGAACGACATTGAGCCTCTGATTCTGAAGGTGCATCAGACATCAAATCCCTTCAAGATTGCTACTGTGCACCTGACGACTCCACTCTGGTGACTCCATTGTGTCCACTTCACTGTTTCAGCTGTGGCTACTGTTGGCACACCTGAAAGCTGACCCAGAGGAGCTTTCTCCAGAAGGTTTCAGCAGCTTCTTTCTCAGCCTGAGAAGCTTCCTGGGGTAACAACAACGTTAGGATCTGGCCTTTGATGGTGAACAAGGACCAGACACATTCAAAGTTGTGCATCTTTCACCTGGCGACTCCATGATTCAAGGATCGCTTGGCAACTCCACTGGTTCGATATGGAGAAAATCCTTGCTCGCAGGNTCTGCTATTCCTAGTTTTCCTAATGTTGTCCCCTCTGTGAATGAATGGGGCGATTATTTGCCCATATTTGGAAAATTCGAAAAGGACAACCCTACTTAGAACCTCAGTGAGTTTCATGAACTCATGCATCAGTGGGAGATACATCATGAGGATGTATTACTGAAAATGTTCATGTTCTCGTTAGCAGGGGATGCTCGTAAATGGTATCATTCTTTACCCCCTGCTAGCATCTCTTCACTCAGT
>SNQJ01S0053379.1:21907-33724 GCA_010110895.2 Picea sitchensis
GAACTCATGCATCAGTGGGAGATACATCATGAGGATGTATTACTGAAAATGTTCATGTTCTCGTTAGCAGGGGATGCTCGTAAATGGTATCATTCTTTACCCCCTGCTAGCATCTCTTCACTCAGTGAATTCCATGCAGCCTTAACTGCCTATTGTTGGGATCTTTATCCCTCTGAGTTGATTTGTCATAACTGTGGTGAGGGATACCACAACTCTGTACAAAATGAAGCTATTTCTGACATAGGCTGTGAGGATGATCCTGATGACTTGAATCAGAAATCATTCCTTTCTCCTCCCCATTCGTCTGCATCAGAGGAGTATTATGGAAGTGATGAAGATCCCAGGGAGGAAGAAGACACCCTGAGCGAGCTGAGGGAACAGGTGAAGTATCCCTCTGCTCAATTAGAAAGGTTGAAATCTGAAGACTGTGTAGAGGATCTTCCAGTCTCCGAGGAAGATGTTCTAGATGGCTCTTTCGAGGAGATTATTGAAGATTTTGTAAACGCATTAACATCTGCCCCCGATGAGCTTGTTGTCTCAGATCAAAATGATGAAGAGGTAGTTGCGGAAGAGGATTGTTCTCTTTTCCTTCACGAGATTTCCCATGATGTGTTTACATTTGGGGTCGAAATGGAGGAGCGGGGGACAGTTCCATTTCTGCAAGTTGGAGAAGCTCTTTTCCCCCCCGACTTTGATGATTATCTGGAAGAGGAGCAACAAAACCCCACATCATCTTTTGTTGATCAGAACGGCCAGCCTTTTTATGACAGCTATGAATCATGTTTTGAGCTGGAAACGCAGGACTTCCAAGAGCAAATCTTTCCCACGGGTCCTGTTTATGACAATTATGAATCTGACCTGGGGGAGAGCCAAGAAGAGGAAAAAGAACCAGAGGAGCAGTCTTCCCTTTGTTCAGAACCAGTCAGTGAGAAGCCATCACCTCAGATCAGCGAGCCCACTTCAGTTATTCACCCATCAGAGATATTCGACCACATGTGAACAACTGTGTAGCAGAAGAGGCTGCCTGTCGCCAATTTTCCAAAATTTGCCACTCATTCTATGATCCTATTAATGAGTACATGGAGTAGCATTTCCCCTATGCCTTGGAGCCGCCCTATTTCATCTCAACTCCAGCCTGTAAGGAGGAGTTGAAGAGTGTAACTGTTCTACTGTCACGGTTACACCATCTGCTGATGATCATTGACAGAAGGAAGGAGCTTCTATCCAGGAATCTTCTTGAATGGCAATGGTGGAAATCTGCTTTCACCTAGACCCATGTACAATGTTTTATTAGTTTAGGATTGTATATAAATAAGCTCCTTTGAGCATGTATCTTTATTTTGTTGCTTTTATTTTTCGTCTTGTATTTTCAGCAGCGAGATTTTTTGAGCCTGACTCCATAGCCCAACAACAAGACACTAAAACTGAAAAATGAGTTCTTAGAGCATCACATGGACGACTCTATCCCCCATGGAGCCTAATGTTAGCGACATTTCTTGTATTGGAACTAAGAGAATCCATGTCTGCAGGTTGCACGAGGAGCGCCCAAGTGCAGCGCATAGAAGAAGTCTTGTTCAGACTTAAAATCAAGCGAGCGAGAAAAATTATAGTGTCAACGGTCCGGATCCATCCACATGAGCAGATCAACAGTTGGCGGGAAATCGCAGACAACGAAGTTGCGCCGAGATTAGGCGCGATGGATAGCGCCTATATTACATAAAGGAAAGATAGCAGCCATCCATCCAAAGACGCGTGGCGTGAGATCTAGTCACATCGACGATTCTGCATTCGGGAGTTCAAGGGGTGAGGATTTTATGTTGTTCTACATCCTGAAACCCCGAACCTTGAAAGCGCCGAAAGCGCCCAAAGTCGGGCCCGCAGTAACGGGAAGCAGCCTTAGCCGTTCATATACATGAGACACCTAGCGCGCGATTAGTTTCCTCGCCATCTCGCCTATCGCGACTTCAGGGCGCAAAGATTAGCTCCGTTGTATTCCGATGCACGAGGTGTCGGGAGAGTCCATAACCCGGGCCCACAATATTACCGAGTAAGTTTCAGGACCGTCAGATCTCAGCAGGACGCGTGGCACCAGATTGAGCCGTCTAGGTGTTTCGCCCATCGCGATTTCAAAAAAAGCAGGGATTAACTCCTTCCATTCGTGAATGCCGAAAGAGATTTGGGAATAAACAAAGGGTCACAACCCATGGTCACTTGAGAAAGGAAAGGAGTTATGCAAAAGTGCCAAAGAGTCGGGTTTTTCCATAGAGGAAAATACCGCGTTCGCCAAAACTAGTTCAGCCCGATTTCGATTCTGGTCCTTGCTAAAGAATTAAATGAAGGTGAACATAGGTAGTTGAAGCCTCAGCTCACTTATTGAATGCAAGGTATGGGGGTTCCGGCAGACAGTCTGCCTGAGACGGTCCTGTATGCTGATTTTCTCCAAAGGGTCATGGTTGGTTCTCATCTGATCAGAGAAAGTCGGCGCACGCCATGTTGGCCTTTAATGTCGCAACCATCTCCCCTACAGGAGCCATGCGCAGTTAAGGTGGCGTCTGACGAAAGTTATCCATCCAAATTCGGCTGAAGGGACACCATGCCTTGGATGACTGAACACGCCTCTGTTAGGTGAATTCTCCTGAGTATATAGGCTCAGTTTTTGTATTTTCTAAGCATCGATGGTTGAGCAAGGCTCTCGATTCTAAATTTTTGATGAAGCGCTAGTTGCTCTGGTTAATGTATAAGGCATTTGAGACTTCTTACTTTATGGATGTCAGCTTCGTTTTCCATCTCTTTGTTTACTGTGTTAGAACAGCTCGGAATTGGAGGATCCAGTCGAGTTGCGTTGTTGTAGGATGATGTAGGTTGGATCACTGCAACAGTCGCAACATTTCTAATCAGTTCTTATGTTTTCTCAGCGCTAGAATGGATTGGAATTGAAGGATCCAGTCGAGTCACCCTTCAGCTCCTTGAAACTCTGGACCAAGAGGATCTTGGCTTCTGAGTTTTTCTTCTTCAAGCTTCTGAAGGCCTGTTGCCCGAGGCAGTCTTTCTCACCCTTCTCACAAGTCTTCCATCTACCACCCTTTAATCAACTTACTGATGGAAGTTGGATCAATACCTCCCTTGTTTTCTACATACCAGGTCCAGTTTCGTGAGTTAAAGTTATACCTTCTCGAGTCTTTACCATTCGATCACCCCATTAAACAAATCGTGACATAAACTGATGGGTGTCGGGCTCTGCTCCTGCAAGCAATCCAGGAGTGACTTCTGAAGCTAACACATGTCACTGGGTGTCTTTTCCTGCTGCTACTTCTCTTCTTTGACCTCTTCATATTCAAGAAGTACATGGCACCCTTCATTATTGTTGTCTTGGTTATTTCCTTCTACCTGCTCATGGAAAATTACATATCTACTTGCAAACACTTTGTGAGTAGATGGATCAAACAGTTTATACGCTTTAAATTATGAACAATACCCTATAAAAATACATTTGATAGATTTAACATCAAGCTTCTTCATGTTCTCCTTTGGAATATGTGCAAAAACATTACACCCAAATATCCTCAAATTATTAATTATTGGTTTATAATCATACACGGCTTAGAAAGGAGTTTTATGATCAAGAAACCTTGTTGGACTTCTATTTTTTAGATAAACAATAGTGCTAATGGCCTCAACTCAAAAAGAATTTGAGATATTCTTACCTTTCATCATACTTCGTGCACACTCCATCAGAGTTATGTTTTTCCTTTCTGCAACTCCGTTCTGCTGTGGAGTGTGGGGTACTATAAATTGTTGTACTATTCCATGATTTTTGCAATACTTGATGAAGTTCCCCAATATGTAATCTCCCCCTTGATTTGAGTGAATGATTTTGATAGGTTTTCTTGTTTGCTTCTCCACCATGTTTTTAAATTCCTTGAAGTATTAAAAAAAAGTCACTCTTTTTCCTAAGGAAATACACCCACGTGTACCTTGTGCAATCATCAATAAACGATAAGAAATAATAAGCACCTCCTAGTGACCTTGTTTGCATTGGTCCACAAATATCAGTGTGCACAAGTTATAATACATCGCTTTTTCTCCTATCAGGATTAGAGGGGAATGCATCTCTGTGCATCTTTCCTAATGCACAACCTTCACAATCAACATACTCATTCTTCAACATAGGGAGTCCTTCAACCATAGTTTGTTTTTGAAATAACAACAAATCATGATAACTAATGTGACCATACCCTTGGTGCCAAAGATTTTCTGTAGGCATAGTTGTGGAAGTCAATGCTTGATGATTCTTGTTGGTGACATCAAGTTTGTACAGACCTGCAACTCTGACTTCTGAGGCAACATTTCTGTAATGATCGTGCAAGTCCTTCACTATACAATGTGTCTTGAATAATTCGACCTTCAAATTATGATCTATAATTGTGGACACATAAATCAATTTTTTCTTTATCCCGGAGACATACACAACATTGCGAATGTGTCTGACAGTACCATTCAAAAGTGTTAGTGGAATATCTCCATATCCCTTGATCTGATAAGAGCGATCATCTCCAAGATAAATATCGACACCATTATGTGTTTCTTTAAAGTTTATATACCAATTATTGTTACATGTTATGTGAATTGAAGCTCAATAATCAACAAACCATGCATCAACATCATCAGTTTCAATAGACAGTGCAACATTAGAAACAAACAATTTGAGATATTTTGGATCAATATTCGGGTTTTCTTCTACAAAATGTCTTGAATGTTTTATATTTTTATGCCTAGCCTCATCATCATTTTTCTTCTTATAACATTCTCTGGAAATATGGCCAACCCTACCACAATAGAAACACTTAGGTTCATTTCTATTTGATGGCATGCCTTGATTTAGATTTGGAAATGACTTCCTCTGAAATGAACATCCTCCTCTACCTCCTTCTCGTGGTTTCCCTTTAGGCAATATCTTCTTTGTCCATAGTGGTAAGTCTGAATTCCGAGGCTTCAAATTGGCACGCCTCTCTTCCTCTTGCAACAATATACCTGTCAGTTCCTCAAAAGTAGGAGCTTTCTCCCTCGCTGCAAGGCCAATTATAAACATTTGATAGTCCTCTAGCATTCCGT
This sequence comes from Picea sitchensis, assembly GCA_010110895.2. NCBI lineage: Eukaryota > Viridiplantae > Streptophyta > Pinopsida > Pinales > Pinaceae > Picea > Picea sitchensis. The sequence continues at coordinate 27,020 of SNQJ01S0053379.1, forward strand.
TTAGGGAAATTGTGACAAGATCAATCTTTGATACTTTTTCTCCTATATCTCCCAATTTATCTTTCATGTCTTTAATTAGTCTGAAATAATGCGATTTGTATTATTAGTCTGATCTTTAAGTACTTTCCAAGTTTCACTTTTAACAAACATTCTCAACAATACCTCGGCTTTGTTTTCTCGCTTATCCCAATCTAGGATTGCTTTCGCTGTCGCACCTGTATCTGCATTGGGTCGTGCTTCATCTCCTTTTGTGATCGCCCATATGCCATAACCTTCCATCAAGGTTTTCATTTTTAATTTCTAATTGATGAAATTCAAGCCATCTAACTTGTTAGCTTCATTGAGGTACGTTTCTGCAAGTGGATTCACCATCCTTGCAAATTATTTCACGCAACAAACTCACAGCAAATTCAAACAACGATTCAAACGCAAGAACGACAACTTTACCAGGGCAACGATTCTCTCCATGCGATACTCTCTCCTTCGTGGTCAGACTCCACACGATACATGCTCCATGTGATTATTCCTTCGTGGTCAGGCTCCACGTAATACAATTTCTTGAACCTTGGGCACTCGAGTCATACCTCCTACAAGAAGCACTTCATCCACTTCCTTTATTGAGACCCCTGCATCTTTCAAGCAATTCTTGCAAGGTTCTCTGGTTCTCTCAATTAGGTGATTAACCAAATTTTTGAACTTTGAACGAGCTAGAGTGATATTCAAATGCTTGGCCCCAGATGCATCTGCTGTGATAAATGGAAGTGCGCAACGCGATCTGAGTGAGTAGCCAATCTCCCTCCACGCAGGTTTGATCTGATCTGGGCACACTCTCTGATCCGTTCAACGCTATGACTCCAACGATCCGTTCAACTCTCTTGGAGGTTACTCTCATGTAGGAGGAGGGATACACAACTGTTGTCCATGCAACCAATCGTAATTTCACGTAGATGTTCCACGTCCTCTCCACACAGGTGCTCCGCGCCATGCCATGCGAAAGATCCACCTCAGACAACGATATGCGTCTCTCAAGAGTGATCAGCTCTTATACCAACTTAAGAAACGAGAGAATGTAAAACCGACTCACAACACCGGGAGGTCGGGAAGCAAAGCCAAGCTTCGTTCAATTAATCAATGAGAATTAAAATATATATATATGATGACATATAGTTTAGAAACGGTTGGAAACTAATCACAACAACTAATCTCCATTAATTGTAAGTGTATAATTGTAAGTGATACACACTTTGCTTATCAAAGGGAATGAAATAAATCAAATTATTATTTGATAATTATACTAAATTTAGGTTGAATATAACATACGTTCACATATACGACCATTGTCTTTTATAAGCTGGAGATACACATTCTGCTTCCATCAAACATATGACTTTGTATCACAGTAAATGATATAAATGAAATAATTTTTTGATAATTATGCTAAATTTAGGTTGCATATAACATACATCAACATATACGACCATTGTCTTTGCAATTTTAAGCATTGGTATAGTGCTGGGGCTGCGGTCTCTCAGGAAATGTTGAACACACTGAACCATTGGATACAAGGGTCACCTTAGCTGCTAAAATTGAAACTAGGTCGGCTGCTAGATCAATCAATGCTACTTGCTTTGTTGCTTATGTTTTTGCTAAGTCAATCTGGTCAACTGCTAGATCAATAGGCGATGAAACTCAACACCAGATTCATAGCATAGCATTTCCATTCATACTGGAGTAGCGTCATAGCGCTTGTACTAAAAGCAATTCATTTATAGTGAAAGCAATTCATTCACTGCTTCTTTTCCATTGGAACAGTGTGAAACCCACATATCTACCTAAGGATCCAAGTGAATTCATAGCCATAGAGCCTAAGGAGCCACAGATTATTATGGAGGGTTGCCGAGGATAAAAACTCTACATACAGGCCACTGATTTTCATATTTTTTTTTATCAAAATAGGTTACAATATTGTTATTATGATTTTGCATAATTTTTAAAAGTTTATTATTAGAAATAAAGGGAAAAATAAAAAACACTTTGTTTTTAATTTAAATAAATAAATGGATAAATGTTAGTTTTAGGTTTTTTTTTTTAAGAATACTATGAATGAATTGTCAGTGTTCACTCGAACAGGGTTTCTGACTTGTTGAAAAGAGTTTTTTCAATGAAAATTACAAAATTATATAGAATACACTAATTCCCTTTACTTTTAAATTTGGGTAATGGATGGAGTATAAAGTGATAATATTTACAACCATTTTTTTATCAAATTCCTTAAGTTTGTTTTTAGTTATGGGTGAATGTGTAATTTGTTTTTTAAATTTGATGGAGTATAAAGTGATAATATTTACAACAATTTTTTTACGCTTATTCTTTAAGTTTTTTTTAAGTTATGGGTGAGTATGTGTAATTTTGTTTTCCAATTTTATGATATTAAGAGAAGATTTTTATTGTTTTTTTTTTAATTATTAAAAAAAATATATATTTTTTAATAAAACAAATAATTACTTATTATATCTACAACTATACTTTTAATATTAAACATTTATAAAAATTATTAAATATATCAAATTTCAAAAATTTATTTAAATTAGTCAAAATGGACTCAGTATGAAAAAAAGAGATTATTCCAATTTGCAAATAGATGATGTTTTAGAGTTCAAATTTTGCACCTTTTGAATACTTTTCTTGATATTAGAAATGGCAAACTATTAATCAAAAGTTGCATAGAGGCTCTATGGCATGGTTTCTTGTCTAGAGGTAGCCATTATCAGTTTTTCTTTTAAACTATGCAAAAATAATATACATTATTACAAATTTAGAGTGTTTTCATTTTTACTTTGGATTATATAAAATTATTATTTTAATTTTTTTTAAGATGCATGCATAAGCTAATTTCACTTGTTACAAAATTATTACTACAAATTTAATTTAGCTTGCTTATTGTGTTTTCTATTCATATGTTTGTGTATATGGATAATTATTTTCCTTTGTAGGTTACCTTAAGTCACAAATTTTAGTACTATTTTACTTATTAAATAAATCATGGATTAAGATCAGCAATCTCTCAAATTGACGATTAGTCCTGATGATGAATCTCGATTCAGATTCGAAACGTCGATGACAAAATGACACCAACTCTGGATTCTCCGGCAAATAATATCGAAACTGCTCACCATAGAAATCTGAAAACAGTAAATAAATCATTTTATGGATGTTGACTAAATATGTGAGTGTGATTCTATCTTTGGGATATAGAGTGGTGGAGGGGTGGCGCAGTGACCTTGATCCTCTATATTATGTTGGGACATAAAAAATTGTAGCTTGGAAACATGAGGCTAACCTATGGAACTCATGAATGACAATGTAGTGAGATAGTTCTTGGTGTGTACATTGTCTAATCTAGGTGGATACTAACAGTGGCCACCCACCTATTCCACTAATTCAAAATGGTTCCACATCTTGGCACCTTTTCAACATTTGTTTTGGTTCCCAAACTTTCAAGACCATTTTGACGTCGTAAACGACGTTCTTTTGGTGTGGTGGGGCCTAGTATGTAGTTGAAGGAAGATACACGACCATTCACAATGTGTACTTATTAGCTAGACCTTTTTGATGGGATACTGAGGGCCCCAAACAGAGATCATATGCAAAATTTATACCCCCATACATTTGACATATCAACTAACCGCATCGAGGCCCACAAACCTTTTGGAGTGTCATCTTCTGGGGTTAGTTTTTGGATGTTTAGGGTTTTCTCATCGATGATTTATGTTAAAAGGCCTTTTTGGCCTCTTTGTAATCAAATTATCGTGAATGAACATAGCTGGCATATCTCTCTCCTAAAGGATAAGCTACCACCATTCTATCTAGTTTGTGCACTTTTCATTTGACAACCTTTTGTATTCCATTCATTAAAATAATCTGAGTTCAACTGTATTACTGTGTTTCTTGCAATATCTCTGTGTGTTTCTTTGTTATATTGATCCTGGTGGATACTCATGGCCACCCACCTCTTCCACTAATTCAGAATGGTTCCACATCTTGGTAGTTTTTCTACAATTTTTCAGGTCCCAAACTTCCAGAGTCATTTTAAGGCCCTAAATGATGTTTTATTTGGCTCGATAGTGCCTACTATGATGAAAAATGGAGATGTTAGGCCGAACAAAATGTGTGTTCCTCGATTAGACCTTTCCGACAGTGTACCAAGTGCCCTAAACAAAGATTGTATGAAAAAGTTGTGCCGCTATGAAGTTGACATATCAACTAATCACATTGGGGCCCACAAACCTTTTGGAGATTCATCTTCTAGGGTTAGGGTTTTAGATGTTTATGTTTTTATCATCGATGCTTTATGTTAAAAATCCTTTTCGGCCTATTTGTGATCAACTTCTTCCGAATGAGCATAGTCAACACATCTCTCTCTTCAAGGATAAGCTACCACCACTCTCGCTAGCTTGTGTGCTTAACATTTTACAATATTTTGTATTCCAGATAGTCACTAATAGAATCTAAGTTTTACTGTATTACTGTGTTCCTTGCAATATATTTGTAAATTTCCTTGTTATATCTCTTCCTTCATGTCTTTCTCTATATAATCCAGATCAATGGTATTAGATCAATTTTCTATTTGTTGTTTCTCTGTGCATGTCCTCAACAGGGTTAGGCTATCGAGAGTTGGGTCTCGAACTAGTTGAGATTGGGGAAGAATTCTCCTTTAAACCCAAGCAACCTCCCATGGAAGAAAAAAAAGGGAGACGACGAAGAAGGAGATCCTATCAAAATGTCGCTCGAGGAATCACCCACATAATAGAGGAATGAGATAATTAATAATATCACCCAAATTCTTTGACGACTGCCAATAACAACGGAGGCACCTTCAACCAACAATCACTTTGGAGGTGTGATGTCCTTTAAGGTATACATTATCTTTGATATTAATTTATTTTAATGCAAGATATATGCTGACACTTCGGAAAAATGGTTAAGTCTTCTAGAGGGCTATTTCTCTGTCCAAAATTTTCGCAACAATGAAAAAATCACCTTCGCACTCCTTCAGGAACTTCCCCATGTCAGAGAATAGAGGGAGAATTATTGTAATAAATATGTTGAAGATGAGTCTACAATTTTTTGGGCACGACATGTTGGTTGTGGATCCTGATTATCTTCCTAATTCAGAGGTCTTTGTTTTTCATATGTGTTTATACCCCATGAAGAATATACACCCTAGAATATTGTACACTCCTCCATGTGGGGGGTTGCAGGGGGGGATTTCCCCCCTTGCAGGGGTTCAGGGGCAAATCCCCTGAAGTAAAAATTGCCTTGTAAATGCATATTGTAATTTCATAGTAAATCTGAACCATTCATTATAAGATCGCATATCTGACGGTATAGGTTATGTTAGGGTTTTTTTCCCTAGAAGGAAACCCTCTTTTATGAGGGAATTGTATTGTGGTTGTGTATCATCGCAAATATTGTATTTTGAGAGAGGATACTATGAGAGAAAGAAGAGGAAGTTACATCGGGTGTGTTGTAGGTTGTATCCCTTCATTTGTTGGATAATAATAAAGGAAGGACTTGACAATTTCTTAAGTGGATGTATCCCACACTAGGTGAACCACATATATCTGTGTCTCTATTGTATTGTGTATCCTCTATGTTTTATTTCCAAATTTGTATTTTTTTATTGCTCCACAATCCTGTTTTCTAACAACTGGTATTAGAGCGAAAGGTAACTCCCAAGAAAATAGGGTTACTAGTTTGGGAGAAGATGGAAAGTTTAGGGTCGAGAAATTTAACAGGAAAAACTACCAGTTATGGAAGATGCACATGGAAGATTATTTATATCAGAATGATCTATTCATACCATTGGGTGGAATAGAAAAGAATATGACGTTCATGAAGGACGAAGAATGGGAGGTTCTTGAAAAAAAAGAACTAGGAACGATACGACTGAGCCCAAGAATGTCGGTGGCTTTCAATATTTCGAAAGAAAAGACAACAAAGGAGTTGATGGACACATTGGATAAACTGTATGAAAAACCCTCGATGTCCAATAAGGTATTTCTAATAAAGAGATTATTTAATATGAAGATGTCAGAAGGTGGGTCTGTTGCAAATCATTTAAATGAATTTAATACGGTTACTAATAAGCTAAGTTCTATAAAAGTGGACTTTGATGATGAGGTCATGGCTCTTCTAATATTGTTCTCATTGCTAGAAAGCTGGAACAACTTGGTCATGGCTATAAGTAACTCTGTCTCTAGTTCAAACACTTTAAAATTTGATGATGTTGTTGGTGTTATCCTTAGCGAGCAAATGCGACGAAAAAACATAGGTGTGACATCAGGTAATGCGTTAAACATGGAGAACATGGGAAGATAAAAGGATAGAGGAAAGGACGTAGGGAATCACGAGAATTCTAGGAAGGGAAGATCCAAATCCATACTGGGAAAGATAGAGGGTTGGGATTGTAGGAAGAAATGACATATGAAGAAAGACTGTAGAGCTCCAAAGAAACAAAGAGATGGACAACAAGAGAAAAATCAAGAAGCAAATGTAACAGGTGATGTGTTACAATATTCTTTGATTCTTTATGTAGATAATATTTATGAGTCTTGGGTAGTAGATTCAGGGGCTTCATTTCATTCCACACCCCATAGGAAACATTTTCTAGATTATGTTCAAGGTGATTTTGGACAGGTTCAT
>SNQJ01S0053379.1:48156-61466 GCA_010110895.2 Picea sitchensis
GGTTGCATCTCTGATACATTTCTGTTATATTATTGAATATCTGCAATATCTCTGTGCATTTCTTTATTATATCTCCGCTCTCATTTCGTGCCGAAAATAATCCGGATCAGCAGGCGAGGACTCAAATTCATGGAGCTCACAGGGAAAGGGAGCAAAGGTTGAGGCCTTTGGATTTTGAAATTCTTCCAAGCGTCGGAAGAAAGTGTGCAAGCTCAGGAGGGAGCACAGCAGCCGTCAGATCGATGGGAGGAAGAGATCTGGGTCGTTGAAGATTTCACGTCCAGGGAGCAGCAGGAGGAGCGCACAGGAAGAAAGGAACTGGACCATTGGATATTGATCCAGAGACCCGACAATCGTCAGATCTGTCAATAGTTGCGAGGTAGTTAAGCCTTCATGAATAGGGAGAAGAAAGTCCCGACAGGTATCGAGATATCGACGCTTGTAAAACCGGGACTCTCGAGGACAGGAGATCGGGGATTTCCATGGTAAAGGTCTCGGGAACGATCTGGACCGTCTGTTTGAGGAGACACGTGGCGGAAATCGGAGACCCATTGGTATACTAGCTATCAGGGTTTTGAGTTGACAAAGGATTTCTGTCATCAGGGTAGAAAAATTCCCAAAATCGTGAGAAGCGATCGGGACCGTCCATCATAGGAGGACGCGTGGAGGAGATTAGAGAACCCGAGATATTTCCCGAAAGGAAGGTCGTCCATCGGCATTTTGGGAATCAGGAAATCGGGAATCCCGTGAACAAAGTGTTTACGCATTTCGGCAATGTGAAATTCGAAACCCCGAAAGGAATAGGACTGTGGTCACGGGGATAGTGGTCACGTGGGCCAATAGTCTAGCCAGAAAGGGCTAAGGGCCAAAAACGGGGAATTGGCTCATCAGAGATCAGGAGATCGCGAGGACAGAGGTTTGTGACATCAAGGGTCGCGAAACCCCGAATCCCGACAAGGAGTATGACTGCGGTCTTACGAGAGTTGGTTTGGTCACATGGACTAGGATTTTATCCAGGAGGGGCTAAGGCCGAAAGGAGCGCATCGGCGAATCAAAGTTCGAGAGTTCAAGAGGAGAAGAACTCTTGACGTCGGGGATCATGAAACCCCAAAACCCAAAATTAAGTCGGGGAGTTCATGGTTGAATGCAGAAGTCCATGAGGAAGGATAGGGACCTGTGGATCGGGTTGTCATCAGAGATTCCAGCAGGAAATAAAATGAGCTAATTCGGCTCAAAGGGGGAATTTGAACGATCCTGTGAGCAGGAGAACGCGAGGTGGTGGTCGCATGTCACCCTGCACCAAGTTATTTCTCTACTTTCACTATAACTCTTTTCAACATTAGTGATTCACCCATCTCATGAGATTCCACTTTTACCTATGCATTCATTGTATCTTCTTTAGCTTCTAAAATTTGAGCTCATCTTTGGTGTATTGACATGTTCTCAGGAAAACCTCAAGACATATGTCATGTTTTCCAACATGTGTAACATCTAATTTCTCTACCTATTCCTTTGCCACTCGAGAAAAATATTATTCCTCTTGAGTCTCCTCCTCTTATTGATTGAATTCTTTAACTTCTTTCTTCTTTTGAAGGTTCAAATATTCCTCTATTAGATTGTCCTTTGCCTCTTGTTGGACTCCTTCCTCTGTTTCTTTGGCTCTGCTTTCTGGCCAACTTCTCTTCTTCCTTCAACGTTGCTTGGTATGCATCCTCAACAATTCTTAGGGAAAAAAGGTTGATTTCATCTTGAATCACATATCTCAAACCACTTATGTATATAGAAATATTCTCTTAATCTTCCTCAATATAACCAAGTCTAATGTTCAACCTATAGAATTCATTTGTGTATTATTTTACTATCATAGTTTTCTATCTAAGATTTTGCAATTTCCTAAACAAATTCAGTTGGTAATCCTTAGGCATGAACTTACCTTTAAATTTATCCACCATTCTTTCCCAACTTCTTATCTTACCCTTTCCTTTCCCTCTCATGTCAGCCTACAACTCATCCCACCATAAGGTTTCATGTCCTTTTAATCTTCTCACTGCATATTTCATTTTCTTCTCCTCTTCCACATATTCATAATCAAAGTATTTGCCCATGGTATTTATCAAATGAAGTAACTCATCAACATAAAATTACCTTCATACATGGGAACTTCCATTTTGGTTCTGGATCCAACCTTTGTGGCCAATCTTACTAGTTGTTCCTCTATTGTGTCACCTCCTGGTGAACCTTCTTCTTCATCTTCATAGCTTGTATCTTCACTCTCGTTGGCATCTCTTGTGTCAGGTTGCCTTCTCTGCATTGTTTCCATGGATTCCATCCTTTCTTGGATGACCTTAGCTCCAATCGTAACTCATCAATTAAAAAATTCCTATCTCATCCTCCTTGTCTGGATGACATACCTGTTGATTGGCGTAAATGACGCATCGTCAACTAGAAGGTCAAATCAAGACCGGGGTTGTCTAATTAACCAAATCCGTTTGTAATGAAATGAACCGGTGGGTTTAATGTCTCTGTTAGACAACTAAAGTCCTAAAAATGATAAAATAAATAAACTAATCTAAGGCTATTATACTAAGAATATAATTTTACTAATTATATGTGTTCAAATAGAAACATGAATATGTACAAATGATTATAAATTGTGTATATACAACTTGAAATCTTGTGAAATGCATTTTCTTAAAAGTGTTTCTAAACGAGATAAAGAAAGCACATAAATCTTTTTGTTTTCTTTTTTAATGTTCAAAGATTTAAAACTAATAAGTACTAAGAAAATACAATCGAAACAACGATACATAAACAGTCAAAGCTAATTCATGCAATCATCATATCATTAATAAATAATTTAACTAAATAACACACAGACTAACCTATAACTGACCAACGAAACTAAGCTTATCTTTCTATACCGTTCGAGCTCCTACTTGTCCTGCATGTGAGGGAAACCTATGACAAAACAAAACTACTACTTTCTAGAATAAATTCAAAGAAGCGTTTAATGTGTTGGAGCGAGAATAAAACAAAATAATAACGGATTAAAAATCCTATGATCTTATGATAATCAATATTTAAGAACGAGTGAAAACTCAATTCTGAGTATTGATATTATCCATCATTTAACATTAGGAATAAATCAATAATAATCAAATGACAAATTGATCACAGATACAAAATGGAATCACAAATTATGGACAACACATAAATACTTAACAATATGAAACATCATATGATGACAAGGCTAAAGTTGATGACAAAGAAATAGAAGAATATAATGGAATAAGCATCACACAGGTCTAAAGCCGACAATGAATAATTTTCCCATATCAGTTCCCAAAATCACGTGTCCATACTGTATCCCAACAAAAGTTGTCTTTACTACTAACAACAATGACTATTTAAACTAGTCTTGGATTAACAACCTCTTATCATGCAAGATAGAGGGTAATCCCAAAAAAATAGATTGCCTTACAAAAATAGTACAACAGGGAACCACTCCGGTAGGAGTTTGTTTTTCAAAATTAATTACATAATGGCATAGTTTTATCAAATATAAAATAAACTACTAAACTATACAGCATATAATCCATGATGGCTTCTCCTTGTAAATAACACCATAATTATTATTTTCCTGTAAATGACAAAACAAAATTGATTTTTAGAAAATAATACAAACTGACATTTAGAAATAAATTGGATACATGATCGTGAGATTTTGTAGCTAGTCTTATATTAACAAAGAAAATCAAAATAAATCTTCCTATTTGACTTTTATAACATAATAAAATCAAACAAAAACAAAACCACTTTTACCATTCTAGAAATTAGAAAGTGAAGGGTCGGATAATTCTGAGTTAATGATGGCATTGAAATTGGTTGCATTTTTTATGATCCCACTATCAGTTCTTTTGGTCCTTTTACTTGCTCGATCTGCACATGCCTTCAACTCTTGATTTTATCGTTCAAGCAAATAATTTAGAGCTGCCAAATGTTTTAATTGTGCCTATAAATATGGTATGTCCCTATAGTAGTATTCTACCCAGTCCAGACAATTGTCATAGTGTACCAGTGCTATATCAAGCTGAGGTTGAGTGTACCCAACAATGGGTGCTTTGGTTTTTCCTGTAGCTTGTTTCAAATCATAGCCTATTCCAGCAAAGCCCTTTTGGTATTTTAGAAACAGAGGTAGTTTAGAAACAAAATCATATTGTGTAGATTCTCTAACTATTTATTTTCCGAGACCCTGGTTATCCACATCTTCTCAAGCAAGGAAATCATTGATCTCGTCATCAGTTAAGTGATCATCAACCTCGATCACCGAGATCGATCTCAGATGATCCTGCTGTTGATTTCTCAGACTCCAGGAAATTAGCTTGCCTTATCTTTTGTTTATGAAATGCAGGTATGAGTTGCCCCGTTTCTTCTTCTTACGATTTTTATTAACAGTTCTTTTTTCATGCAAACCCTGAGTCGGCTCAATAGCAGGAGCAGGAGAAACCTTCTTCTTCAATACATCCACTACCTCTTCTAATGATTTCTTGAGTATTTTACCCAGAGGGTCTTGCATAGCAACATAAATGGGTTCAATGAGCTCACAGTCTCTATGTGAATCAACACCTTGAATTTTAGTCGTAGGGTTACAAGGATTGGGATTTATATTTGAATGTAGAGGCGAGTTCATTGTGCTCTCGGGTAGGGAAAATTGTTTTGACACATGAAGTCTTCCTAAGTGTCCCCAATTTGAGATAGATGCGACATAAGCAAGATTCATATAAGCCCATGGTGAAAGAGGCTAGACAGAGGTTTTAAACTTTGTTTCTTATAACACTTTGACATCTTTTGTAGGATCAACAACAAAGAAAATGACATGTTTATCTTAAACCCTAGGAACAACATCAACAGTTGGATATGATACAAAAACACTAGACCATACCTACCCTCGCACATTATAAATTGTTTTAGAATCATAAGGAGGCCATGCCATCAAGGTTTCAAGAGGGTAATAGGAGTACCTAAGGGCAGCATGTCAATTTCCTAGAGATCATGAACAGGCTCCAAGGCATGCCTTCTAGCTTGGTGTTTTTGAACCATTTTTCACCTTCTTGTGACAGTCTTGTTTCTCAGAATATAGAGTCCTTTGTGACCTCCAATTGCAGATCCCCAACTCTGGCTCTAAATCCATCAAATGTTTGAGAAAAATCTTGTGCAACTGCCAGGTTATAACCTCGAATTTGCGGATGAAAATATCCCAACCGTGTGCCTGTAAATCGTTTAAGGCATCATTGTGGGCGAGAAGGTCCTGAGAGCCATTAGGTTCAATTCGAACCATGGGGGACATGGTTGCTATAAAACAGACCCATTAAATACTATGATATGGAGGCTTCATCTTCCAATAGACAAATAACAAGGAGAGGTCCGTGAAAATCGAAATGGCCTGATACCTATGAACTTGGGAGGCTGTCATGTTTGATAATTTATGTTTGGACTGATAGAAAACTAGAGGACGTGCAGGCTCAAGAACCATTATTCATAATGAATATTAAACCCCAACCATTATCAGCTTCTTATTCGAATAATGAATGAAAGCCTTAAATGTTTAGGACAATAGGATGATGTGTATTTGTGACTATATCAATCATGTACCAGGTTGATATGAAAGTGATATGACTGGTAAGAGAAAGGAACACATTTCAAATGATAATCCAAGGTTGTGCACGATTAGGCATATCAAGAATTAAAACCATACAATCAACCATAGATATTATCAAATCATATTTCCCATAGTGCATAAAAATGTGGCAGTGGATTAATCAGTAAGCTTATAAAACTTAAAACTTATAAACATATAGGTTCCCTTAAGGTGTAATCTCTTTGGTAAAAGAAAAGAAGTAATCACAAACTGCAGAATGATTACCCAAGCCAAGTTTTTGTTTCAATTTAATGCTTGCAGTCATGAAATTTAAACAAAGAAAACGAAAAACTCATATAATAAGGTAGCCCAATAAATCTCCTTGAGGCCAAAAGACAAAAAAGTTTATAAATGTATGGAGGAGGCAGCTACATAATGATTTTATCTCTTTGTGATGACTTTTAATTATAAAATTTGACATAATTGGTGGCTTCCAACAGTGGTGACACATTGGGCAAAGCAGTTATCTCTGCATCACCAAAAATTTATATCAGGGGCACAAATGGAATAAATTTTAGAGACATTTAGCGATAGATCAAGCATTTTGATAATAACTCATAAATTAGTACAGTCATAGCATTGGATGTATTTTTGTTCGAAAATGTAATCTGGTATCTTATTTGGACTACAGGTGTAGCAATGTTTATACAGATGAATTCGATACCATTGACAAGGCTATTATTGCTAGAAGGTGTCCATAGCCTCATCATGGATGTCATTTAACCCACTCTATTACCTCTATTGTGTCCAAGAGTCATCCATTCATGATAAAAACATCTTCATACTTTATCAAATTAAAAGATATATATGAGGATCTTCTTAAACCCAACATTGTTTCGTTGCTAGCAGGCCTGTTTAGTACCCCGACGAAGTTTCCTTGGTATCATGTGTTCATTTACCCGCTGCCAGCAGGCATGTTCAATGTCCCGGTGGGTTTATGCACAATTCCCACACATTATAGTGCTTCCAACTCTCTAAACATTTCCAGAAAATGCATGATATTCAAGAGAGAGGGGTGATACTGAAAATCTCATAGTGTGGTAATGAAAAGATTGATCATTTAAGAATCATTTTTCTATTCTTATGAATTTCATCATGATTTTGACAATTGGATTTCTGTTAGGAAATTATCTCTAGGATGGGGAAGCACAATTGAGTTGTCCTCATTAAAACAGGGATGATGTTAGAAGTTTGTTAAGGATAATCACGTATTCCTATAATTTTAATGGGAAACCAGAAACATTGATTGCACAAAAACTTACTTCTGTTGATCTGAGTTTATCATTTACTGTCTAGGTTCTTGAAATGTTATCAACTAGTTCTCATGAATAATAATTTTGATTCCCTTCAACAAATGAATGGTGATTCAGATATGATTATTTAGAAAACAAATCAAAATCAAACAAAATGAAAACAACCAAAATCAAACAGAAAATAAAATTAAAAAATATTTACAAGAGGGTGGATAAAAAATCATCAAGAAAAATACCTCTTGATAGCATGTTCGTTCACTGGGAAAGTGTTTGACTATCCCTCCAAGTTATGCAGATGAAAAGAGCTAGGACCCATTTTTTCATAAATTAAAAACGGTCCAACCATAGGTTTTGGAACTTGGTATGTTGCCCCTTACCCTCATGTGATTTGTCCCACTTGAGAACCAAATCCCCAACATCAAAATTCCTATCAAAATATGAACTTGCATCAAACCAACTCTTCACAATTTGATGGTGTTGTTCAAGTTTCTTCTTTGCTTATGTTCTCACCTCTTATAGTTTTAATAAAGCATTAATCCAGTTTTCTAGAGGAGGACATTCTTCTTCTTGAGATTTCTGCGATAATTGCAGAGAAGGAAGCAAGACATAAGGGGGGAGGATGGATTCTATTTCGTAGACGAGGAAAAAAAGAGAATTAACAATGGAGGCTTTTGGAGTCATCCTATCATCCCAAAGTGATTTGTACAATGTGTTGTGCCAATTCTTGTGGTTTTCTGAAAATTTCATTTTTATAATGTTGATTAAATTCTTATTTGTTGACTCGGCTAGACCATTCCCTTGAGGGTAGTAGCTGGAAGAATACTTCATTTTAATCCCCTTTTATAGAAAAAAAACATTCATATCAAGGGACGAAAAATAAGAGGCATTGTAAAAAAACCAGACATTCAGGAATTTTGAATCGAGTGATTATATGGGAGTTTAGAAAAGATACTACCTAATTGGTGTTGACCACTTTTAAAGGTAAATCTTCAGACCATATTGTAAAATAGTCTATTGTCGTGAGAATTTACTTGTGCTATTGCGAGGAAGGGGGACTTATTGGTCCTATAATGTTTAGGCCCCATTGCTGAAAAGGTGCATCTATAGTAATAGATTAGAAAGGAAAACATGTTTTTTTCACCCGTCCTGCAGCCTTTTGATAGATTACACACTTGCGGGACAGCGCATGGGCATATTTAAACAAGGTAGGCCAATAGTATCCATCAATTAGAACTTTGTGGGCAGTGGTATCTCCACTAAAATGACCACCAACATCACCAAAACGAAGTTCAACCAACACTTTTTCAGGCTCCTCTTTTTCCAAACAACACAGAAAAACACCATCAAAGTTCTTTCTAAATAATATATCACAACTAGAAAGATGCATATTTAATCCTAAGTGATCTTCTGTTTTTGGGATCAATATTGCAAGGAGAAGATCCATGCGTTAAATAAAATCTAATTTTATCACACCAAGAATCAGGTGTAGTTTGTGCACAATTGCTCTGTTTTTCATTATGTTGATTTACAGTTGATGTGTTTATTTGACTTTATAATTCCTCAACTGAATCAGACACTAGTTTACATATGCCTTGACCTCTAACAACTTGGGTAGTGGTTATTTCAAGATCATATTCCTGTAGTGATGTCATCCAATTTTCCCTTTTCTCACCCATCTCTTTTTGTACTAACAGATTTCTCACAACGAGGTATGGAACGACAACTTTGGTCCTGGATTTCAACAGATAAGAACTGAAGTGCTTCACTAATTTAAAAAAAAAATATTTTTGTTGATCTACAGTGGGTTAATTAATTTATTCTCCTTTAAAAGTAGATCTCATGAAGGCAATGGGTATCTCGTTGCTTTCAACATTTTTCTGTGTAAGCACAACAGCATAGGATTTGTCAAATGCGAAAGTGTAAAGAGTGAAATCCTGAGAAAAATTGGGACTCATTAGGGAAGGTGCTTCTATTATTTTTTTCTAATTAAATCGAAATACTGACTTTATTGTGGTCCCTATTGGTACAAAACATCCTATTTAATTAGATTTTGTAGAGGTCTAACCATTTCTGAAAAACTCGAGACAAATTGTCTGACAAAATTAATCTTGCCCAAAAAGGATTGCATGGCCTTTTTGAAAGAAGGAGGAGGAAGTTTGGTAATGGCTTGGGTTCTCTTAGGATCAATAATCATTCCATCCTTAGACACTATAAACCCAAGCATTTTGTCTTTCTCTACTACAAAAACTGATTTTTTGGGATTGAGAGATATGCCGAACTTGCGGCATCGTTCCAAGACAACCCTAAGGTGGGACAAGTGATATTTCTTGTTTTTTGAAAAGATAATGAAATCATCAAGATAGACCAAAACTGACTGGTTGATGAGGCCACAGAAAGAAATAGCCATTGCTCTATGGAAAGTGGCACCGGCATTTATCAGTCTAAAAGGCATTTTCCTATAGGATTAAGTGCCCCATAGGGTACAAAAGGTGGTTTTAAGATGGTCCGAAGGAGACATAAGGACCTAGTTGTATCCCGAAAAACCATCTAATAAAGATAGTCTCTCGGAACCAGACACATGTTGTAGAATTTATTCCATTGGAGGAACAAGGTAATTGTCTTTATCAGATTCTCGACTTAAATTTCCAAAATCGACACAAAGTCGAATTTCACCACTTTTCTTCCTTACAGGGACTAAATTAGATACCCATTGAGTATGCCTAACCAAAAAATTTATCTTTGCAGTTAGTAATTTATTCATCTCCTTTTTAACTGTAGGTTCCAATTTAGGAACCAAAAAAATTATCTTTGCAGTTAGTAATTTATTTAGCTCCTTTTTAACGATAGGTTCCAATTTAAGATGCATTTTCCTCAATTTCTGTTGAAAAGGCTGAATCTGGGCTTTCATAGGGATTATATGATGTTTGATGTTCAGATCGAAATTTTTCAGATCGTCGTATGTCCAAGCAAATACAACTTTAAATTCTTTAAATAATTTTATGAAAGTGGATCTTTCTTTCTCCTAACATCCCTTTCCCAAATTAATATTTTGATGATTATCTCTTGTTCCTAAATTAACAGTTTCATAGATCAAAGAGGAACTGTTAGTTTTGCAATTGACTACCCCTCTAAACTTGTCACGCAAGTCATACAATTTCTCTAATCTCACAACAAATTTGGGGATAGAGTTTACTAGCTCAGACGTCGATTCAAGGGATCGAGGATCATATATTACCGTGAAGTCTCGCAGATTCTCGTCATGAGTGCATTCATCAATAACTACATCTTGGAAGGTGTCTTCCATATGGAGAATTTTGATGATCTTTTGGTTATCATCAAATTCTCTCCAATTTGTGATGTTGTCTAGAATCGATGGCCTGAATAATAGTTCGATTGAAAACGCGTTAAGAGAAAAACCTTCAGTGGAAAACAATTTAGAAGCAACATTGGCTAGTAGATCAACTTCTGAGTTACTCATCCTAGGAATAGAATTTATATTAAATTCTAGAAATTTATGCATTAAGATCCATACCACGGTTTGGTAAGTCTTCAGATGCAATGAGAAGTAGTGTATTTTGTTTCTTCTCTATTTGACTACGATTTTTGAATCACCAAATACTACCAGATTTTGCACGTCCATGTCTAGTGCTTTACGAAGTCCCTGAATAAGTGGTTTGTATTCGATTGTGTTGTTAGTACATTCAAACTCTAATTGATGAGCAATACAAATTTTATTACCTGTAGGGTCGATGAGTACACAGCCGGCACCTGCCCCTTCTCGGGGTTTGGATCCATCAAAATATAGGTACCAGATTTGTGCGTCATTAGCAATATTTGTCGTATTCGACAGAACTGGTGCCTGAGTACAGGCTTTTACTTCAGATTCTTGCTTTGGATCAATGATAGAGGAAATTCCAGTCATGAAGTTACCAAAAAAGGTATTCATTCCTTGCATTTCAATCGAATTTGTGGTGGTAACAAAAGGCTCACTTGGATCGTTCAGATATGTCATGGTATGCTTAAGATAATGTTCTCTGTTTATTCTGATCTTATTGGGCTGTCCATTTTCAGGCATCCACAAATGGGACCAGTCTATAGCGAAATAACCGTGTAGTTGTTCTGACCAATCTCTTCTTAAAAACATTCCATAAACTTTAGGAATGTCAAAAATGATAGTATCAACTATTTGATGAACTTTGGAATTAGACGATAATCTAATCAACACATTTTTAAGTTCACCGATCACTTTAACATTCATTCGATCTAGCTAAATAATTTTTAGATAAAAAGGTTTTATTCTTCGTTAATTTTATGGCATACAGACAAAGGCATCACGTTTGATGATGCACCCAAGTCAACCATGCAATTATGTACATTCCTATTAAAAATCTCAAAAGTCAGTAAAAAAGGGGTCACATTTTTTCATGCAGAAACAACAGAATTCTGTTGATTTTTTACTTTTGTTCCTGAAACAGTTTTATCTAGGTTTACTACAGTGTTTTTTGCTGAGTCCCTTTTGTCTTGATGTTTAGATGTTTTTTTAGTTGGGACATTTTTAGTTTCGTTTAAGTCAATTTATGTTGATTTTTTGTTGATAACATCATTCTTTTTACTGTTTTCAGTGATGCTTTGAAGCATTTTCTGCAAAATAAGAGGAAATTTTAGCAATTCAAAAACATAAATATTTGACCTTAATTTTTTCAGAGCTTCAATTAAATCATACTCTAAAACTGGGGCAGTCAGGATTTGTCTAGTTTCACTTTGCTTTGGTTGTTTTGGTAACACATTTTTACTTGTTTCGGGTGTGGGCTTGATTTGTGTTTTGCTTCTAGTATTGTAGGGGTGAACAGTTTCGAAATTCGCTTGGAAAATACTGTCTGACAAGTGCCAGAAAAGGGAAGGAGATGAGTCCTCCTCTTCTGGTACCTGTTCCTCAATTGTATCATCAGAATTTTCAGGAGGAACAAAAACATAATTGTCATGCGCTTCTAATATCATTTTCAAAGCATATTGTAAACTTTCAAAATTTAGACCTTTTGTTGTCGGGTTTGACCGGTTTGGAGGGAAAGGCCTTCTAAAAAGAGGTTTGAAACTTCCTTTGCTTGTAGATGCCTCCTCAACGGATCTTTTCAAGTCAACGACCTGATTGGACAGTTTCTAGAAAGCTTTCTGGAAGATCTCCATGTCTAATGTTTCTTATTTATGTTTAGGTTGAGGAGGTCTAGTGAGAATTTATATTTTCTTCTTGGATGATGAAGTTGTTTCAGCTTCACTACTTAGATTATCTTTTAAGATCAATATAGCTTTCTCAATTTGACTTGCCTCCTCAAATGCTTCTAACAACGTGTTCTTTTGGACCTTTTAACCCATATGGCTACATTGTTATGCAAGGCCTTAGTATAATATGAAACAATTAGGATTTTTGCAGGCATCGAATCTACAGGGATTTTTTTTTTTAGAGTTAGAAATCTTTGGCTAAAGTCTTTCACTTTTTCTTTAGGGTTCATTTTTAAACTATATAGTTCCATAACCAAGACTTTTGGAGATTTATCATCTCCAAATTTTCCAGAAAACAATTTTCAAACTTGTCCCAAGAGACAATGGTCTGAGGTTGTTGAGAAAAGTACCAAGTTGAGGCATTTCCCTCAAAAGTATAAGGAAATAATCTGCATACTACATCTTCATGTTCGACACTCCAGATTCTAATGGCTAGCATAAATTTCTTGATATGATCCTCAGTTGATTTCTTTGAATCTGGATCAAATTTAGGTAGCCATTTCTCCAGATGTTTAGGTAGTGGGTGTTGGGGTCTAGGTACATCCATGATATCTTGATCGAACCAAGTTCTGGCAAGATTATTTTGGTTTACCATGGGATTTGGTGGAGTTTAAGGTTGATATGGTTCAGATGAAGAAATGCCTTCATCCGAGGATTCACCTCCCGAAGAAGGTGGAGAAGAACTAGGTGGGGATTGTGGAATACTGGATCCTCCAACACCAAGGATAATTGCTTCATCAGGATTGGTAGTATTTCCACCTAAATGGTTTTTGGGTAGACCAGTGCCTTAAAGTTTTTCATGAAGATTTGTAAAGTCAAGAGGTTCATTGAGTTGTCTACTAGGTTTTATAATATAGGATAAGGCACTTTGAGTTGTTATAAGTGACTGGCGAACAATTTCTTGAATGCCAATCCCTTGAGGGAGTGGTGTCATTGGTTCTGTTATCACTCCAAGAAACCCTTTGTGGTTGCAGACCAAAGGTGCTTGGTAACTTAAGAAATGAATGTTTTTGTATTTTGTAGATGTGGATCAATGGGACAACTCAATACAGCTTATAGCATTCAAACATGAAAATGATAAA